>DWMZ01000004.1:0-87221 GCA_018249855.1 Eueides tales michaeli
ATATATATATATATATATATATATATATATATATATATATATATATATATATATATATATATATATATATATATATATATATATATATATATATATACATATACATATACATATACATATATATATATATATATATATATATATACATATATATATATATATATATATATATATATATATATATATATATATATATATATATATATATATATATATAAACATTGAGGGAAAATCAATGTTTATTGCTAAAATATAATAGTGAAAACTGCTTGTAAATCTGGTAGTTTCTAAGATTAACAAGTACAAACGCACAGATGATCAGACAGACAAAAATTTTAAAAATTACTATTTTGGTCCCTATAACGTTGATAAAGGTAAGGAAATTTTAAATGCCCATAAATCATTTTTTAATAGATCTTCCATGTACAGACTGATCAGTTACAGATTTTGCCTTATAGATATTGCCTTTAAATTTTGAAGCAAAAAAGACTTTTATTTGTAATAATTTATTTGTAATAATTGCATATTATGTTAATTCAATATATTTTAGAAAAAATCACAGTGACAAGAAGGAAGTGGATCTCTCCAAGCCCCTGACAGCTGGTGCGTTTGTGGACACTGTGAAGATAAAGCAGCTGCACCGCACACTTAGCCAGCAGCTGCCCCCTGAGCCACCGATGTCCTGGCTCCTGGCAGAGAAAGACAAATTGGAAGAGGTATGTGGATGCTCGTCAGTTCCAATATTCATCACACCATGTGGGGCATTGCATGTTGAATTCAATTTGGTGGAAGGTAAGAAACATAATGGAGTATCTTAACACGGCAGACTTATGCCCTCTGCCTACCCTGCCAATAATGAAAATATAATGTCTTAGGTTCAAGTTAAACTATAATATTAATAATATTATTAGCCTTTATTTCTCTGACAATTTTACATTGAATAAATATTTTACACTAGTTTAAGTTTATAATACCTCTTTTTTTTTTGCGATCATCCATGTTGGCTATAAAAAGATGTTATGGAGTTTAAGAATAAGGTGCTAATCTGAACAGAGTACAGTCCCTTTATTTATGCAGTCAGTCTATATTTGCTGTCTATCATCATCGAAGATATCTCTTTGATTTTTACCTGGTGGATTGTATCTGGGATTGTCAGTTGTCCTGCTCGTTGATTAGGAGGATATTTGTTATTGAAAGAAGCAATCTACTGATAGTGAAAAAAATTGACTGTCAGTAGTACTGTCGTCGAAGTATTTGTTATGCTCAGTCATTTTGAGGAACCATCATACATCAGATATTTCTCTAGGTATGCTATTCTGCACCCTTTGTATTATCATAAGGTTGGAGTCGCTGGCAGCACCTCGCAGTTGTATACAGTATGTCAAAATAAGTTTTATAATGGTTTTGTAGTTAAGAAGTTTGTTGTCTATTCCTGTCAACCAATGAAGACATCTGTACCTTAGGTTACTCTCATCTCTCTTAGTTTTGATGTGTCTCTGCCACGTGAGTCCCCAGACCAAGTGCATGCATAAATATTTCAAAGATGTCAAAAGCTTACTCAATGTCCAGAAATGTCATTATATAGTCATTAATAGTACTATTTCTGCTTGAATAATACAAATATTAAAACAAATAATCATAATTAAAATGGAATTTTAATAATAATAATACTTTAATAAAATTTTTAGGTTTTCGTTGACTTTTATTTGTAGCTCTAATTTATATTTCGTATATTCTGAGTCAGGTTTTTATTTTGACAAAAGCCTTCTCCGGATTATTCCACCCTTTTCAGCTTTATCGTCTACTTGCCATTCCTTGACCAGATCATTTTCCCAGTGTCTTATTCGTCGTTTTTAATCTCGAGGAAACCATTCGTTTATAGTTCTTGTCCATTTTTTCTTATTGGATCTCATAATATGGCCAGTCCATTTCTATTTCTGTCTTTTTATCTTGCAGGTCATTAGTCTTTTCACCGATTTTGGTAAGTCTCACTTTGTCTTTTAATTTAACACCTGACATACTCCTCTCTATTCCTTGCTGACATACTTTCAGTTGACTTATTGTTTAATTTGAAAATGTTTGGCTGCCATATGTCATGACTTGTAGAATGCAAGTGTTAAAAACTTTATTCTTTTCAGACGTAGGTTTGATTTGTTAATCCAGACTCCCGTAAGAGACCAGTATCTTCACCAACTGTTGTACTCGCCTTTTTTTCCTTAGATACTCATTGGTGTCGGGATATCATTTGACTAAGGTAGATATAGTATCTATATATTTTACTGCTTGATTGTTAACTTTTATTGCAATTTTGGAGCTGTTAGTCATTACTTATGTTATGTCATGTTCATTGTCAACACCAGTTCTTCACTTTCCATGATTAGTTTTTAAAACATTTTTTAGAGGGTTTCAGGTCTTTCTGCGAATATCACTAGATCTACAGCAAACCTGAGATGTACAGTTTGCTACCATTTATGTTTTGTCCTGAAAAACTTAACATACTGGACAGATGTACAGTCAACTTTTCTGAAGATTTTTTTCAATGCAGGCGAGATACATTGTGGAGTTAACGCGTTCCCTGTCTCACTCCTCATCCTTTTAATTTGAAACCCGTCTCCTTTTGTTTCTAGTTTCATCCTGGAAATGGAAGTACTATTCTCATATATCTGTTTGATTATCCTTATGTATTTTCACATCCTGGTTTTCCGATGGCTTGTAGATATATTTATGTACCACATATTAGAACACTTTATTATAAGTCAACGAAAGCGATGTAATCTCTTTGAAGAACACTTCCATACTCATTATAGTTCACAATGACTTAGTTTACTACATGTATTTGATCGACAGTTGAAAAATCAGAGCGGAAGCTCGCCTGTTCTTTGGGTTGTCAGGTCTCTTTGTCATCATTCCAAGAAGGATTATTGTCAACGTTCTAAAAAGGATTTTTGAGAAATATTTATATCAATACTAAATTTAAAAACGTATAAAAATTTGAACGAAGCAGGATTTGAACCCGCGCCTCTTGGAAACCGTGCAAGCGCTCTGACCACTTAGCCATTCGTTCTCACCGAGCTCCGTCGAAATTTTTATACGCTTGTTACAACTTATTTATGTTGTTAGCATCTCTGTAGGGAGATTTTTACAAATTTCCGCTACCCAAAGACAATTCGTTAGAATTATCGTTTGGCAAGAGAGAATGCTATTTATTAAATATTTTTATTATTTTTAAAGTGTTATTCCACACTTAGGAAAGAAAAATACTAAATTTAAAAACGTATAAAAATTTGAACGAAGTAGGATTTGAACCCGCGCCTCTTGGAAACCGTGCAAGCGCTCTGACCACTTAGCCATTCGTTCTAGCCGAGCTCCGTAGAAATTTTTATACGCTTGTTACAACTTATTTATGTCGTTAGTATCTCTGTAGAGAGAAAATATAAAAATACTCCTGAGAAAAGGTCTTAAAGGTTTGCTTGAAAATCAAAGCATAAGCTTTTATTTTTTGCATGCATTGCTTTTTTATGTCTACTCTTAGTATTCTATGATTTGCGTTGAAGTTTAAATTGTTGATTGTATCTACGTTTTCTATTTCTTCTTCTATCTTTTTTCTTAGCTAAAAGACCCCATTATATTTTGTTTGTTGTCTTCTCGTTTTGCTATTGAGGTCATCAATTAGTATTTTTTTGCTTGTGAGTTTTCGTCTTTCTTGGAAATTAGGATGGATATATAAAATTGGTTTGCTCGTGCTCGTTTTTCCGATGGGATATGTCTGATTTTTGCTACATGTTTGTTGTATTACCAGTGGAGTTAGGACTGGTTCTAATTAGTGCAAAGCGTCCATTTTATTTGGGGGTTTTTAGACATGCAGCTAATAGATGTTTTTAGTGATTGCGTGAAAAATCTCTTTATTTTTATCTCTTGTCTCTTTTGTGGAATCTCTCTTGGAAAATTCTCGGTGGCGTATACTTTATTAGTAAAATATTTGTAGCTTATCAGTACTTCCATTTTTATACAATGCAGGGTGAATTGTATGAGGATAGGTCTCCAATTCCTTTTTTTATTCTTCCATGCGAGTCAAATTACTTGTCACTTATCCCATTCCTTGGTATTCGTTTTCTCGCTCATTTTGTTAAGAATATCTATGATATTTTCCAGCAATTCCAAATTATTCTTCTCATTTCCGGGTCTCTTTTTAGAATTTTATAAATATCCTCCTTAATTTTTAGGTTTTCCTCGATGGGAGATTTTATTTTCTCATTTATGGTCTAAGACTGTAATATAATTTCATAATAATTGAAAATAATTCATTCCATCTTGAATGACTCGACGTCAAGTAACCATGTGTTTTGACTTCTTAATGGAGCAAAGAAATAGGAATAAGAATTTCTCTCGTATGAGAACACAATTCAGAAGTAATGTGTTTAATGTAACTTTGTACTGTTACATCGCAAAGGTCTATAAATTATGTTGTTGTATAATTTTCAGAAGATGAGACTGCTTTCGCTTCGGGGGCGCGAGGCTGCGGCGGCGCTGGAGGAGGGGGCTGTGCGGGGGGGGGGGGGGGTGGGGGGGGGGGTGGGGGGGGGGGGGGGGCGGGGGGGGGGGGTGGGGGGGGGGGGGCCCAGCACCGCCATAGAGGTCCCGCGGGCGCGCGACCACGACAGATACACCAGCCTCATGGTGAGACCACGTGCTCAGTGTAGTTAGTTACTGTTCACAAGTACGAGCAAGCAAGCAGCTCGTGTATAAAGTACACGATTATGTGTTTAGACATATAAAGATGAGACTCCCAAAGACGACACACTTGAAGCGATCACTCGTAAGTGTGTCTTGCGATTTTTCATTTATAAAGTCATAATGCACTGTATCCCACAAAGGAGACTGCACGTTATGTACGTACGTATTTATTATCAGCAACTCGCCCGGCCCACAAAGAGTGCAGTGCGAAGTGCTCGGAACTATGCGATTGTAATTTGTGTTGTAGTAGGCACATCACGGCCACGCACGCCGCAGCTGCGCAGGTGGCGAATGTTCTTCTACATATGCTTTGAAATCTTTGCTAACTGTATCTCGATTCGGGGGAGTAATCATATTTAATGAACACAAGAATATGCTCTTGAATTCTTTATATCAGTTATGAAATAATACGAAAACTTCTATTATGGACAATGCTAACGAAAATCACATCCGTCTATTGTAAATAATTTTAATTAATCGGTTTAAATTGGTTAAAGGATCCAACTTAAGTTTTTAATGATTCGTACTAAGTTTATATATCCATTTTCTATGTGCAGATCCAACACAACCTCGTTAACAATATGTCTCTTTAATAGACATATATTTATATTTCACTGCTCAGTATCATTATAAATTTTACTTAATCATTTTGTGGAGCAGAATAAGATTAGCTACAAATTATGATGAAACATTTTTCATAAATAAATCCAAATCGAAGCTCCAACAGCGCTACTCTTCAACAGAACATCTCACAACTGTACTGTACTGCGTAGGAATTTCCGTTCGCGGACGGCAGCCCCATCACCGAGCTGGCCGCCTTCTACCAGGAGTGCTCGGAGGCGCGTGCGGGGGCGGCGGCGGTGGGGGCGGGGGAGTGCGGGGGCGGGTGCTGCGAGGTGATCGCGCCGGACGCGCTTGCGGACCAGCTGCGCCGCTACGAGGAGGCGGTGCCCGAGTTTGACAGCATGCTCGCCTCCATGCTCAGCGATGACCACATCGAGTTTTAAATGTAAACACACCACCACCAACAACACACAAAACTAACCACACTAAAACTCAAATATTTCCTGAAAGACCTTTCTTGTTGATCGATTCATGTTTACTAATCTTTTTTTTATGGATAAAACAAGGCAAACGAGCGTACCGGACACCTGGTGGTGAGTGAACACCGCCGCCCACGGGTCCGTATAATACCACAGGAGCTACAGTTGCGTTACCAGCCTTGGTGTAGTTAGGATCACTGGATCCCCAACAATTCGTACAGCTCTACGTTGTATACGATCAAATGGTTCAAGTTCAACTGGGGTGCACCAGCCCAGATTTGAGAACAGTATTCCATGGGCCTGGGCCCTATACAAAGCCAAACGTTGTTTTGGTATGAAGTATTGTCTCGCTCTGCTAATGACCCCCAGTTTCTTTGAGGCCAACTTTACCTTGCTTTCCAGATGATCGCGATACTGACAGTCTTTCGAAATGCTTAGGTCCAATATACTAGGCGCTGGGCGCAACTTAAAGACGAAAACTAGTGACACGAGAGTTGTTTTTTTTTTAAACCGCAGACTTGTCTTCTGGGGGTTGAATTGAACCAGGTTCTTTTCACCCCATACGAAGACTTAATTTATTGATTTTCAAACAATTTACCACCGGTTCACTAAAGCTACTGCCTCAGACCTGAGTAGAACCGCCGCAAGAACTCAGCGGAACATATATTTTTTTTTAATCATAAGTTTACATCATACTATTACGAGTCCAAAAGATTGTGGAATGGAGAGGATGGAGTGGGGGTAGGGGGCTCGCTTAGTGTCATACGAATCGGTGACTTATCATTAGAATATATACTGAGTTTCAATCCGATTGCGTCATTTGTTTACGAACAGTCGCCTGCTGAACAACTTATTCCGGAAGGAAACTGAAACTATGGAGAAAATTGAAAACCGCGCTGTGATAAAATTCCTTACCAAGCAAGGAAAGAACGCTCAAACCATTTTGATTGAAATGGAAGTCGTTTATAGGGAACAGTGCCCTAGTAAATCAATGATTTACAAGTGGCATGGTCTTTATAAACATGATCGAGAGTCAATTGAAGACGACCGCCGCTCAGGAAGACCAGTTGAGGCCACCACATCGGACATCGTCGAAAAATTGGGGAAAATTGTAATAGAGGATGCCCGTTTGAAGGAAAAACAATTAAGGCATTAGTTGAAATATCAGATACCGCTATCTCGTGAATCCTACATGATCACCTGCGTATGAAAAGTCAGTGCAAGATGGGTACCGAGAATGCTCACGCCGTTTCAGAAAGAGCAGCGCGACGATGCGTCAAAGCATTTTTTGGAGTTGTGTGAAGATAAACCTGCACAGATTTTGGACCGAATTGTTATGGAAGATGAAACATGGATTCATCACTTTGAGCCTGAGTCCAAACAAAAATCCATGCAAAGGCATAAA
Organism: Eueides tales michaeli; assembly: GCA_018249855.1. Taxonomy (NCBI): domain Eukaryota; kingdom Metazoa; phylum Arthropoda; class Insecta; order Lepidoptera; family Nymphalidae; genus Eueides; species Eueides tales. Next base: position 7,183 of record DWMZ01000004.1, read on the forward strand.
AAGGGGACACCACCGCCAAAGAAATTGAAGGTGACGGAGTCGGCTGGAAAGATGATGGCTACTGTTTTTTGGGATTGTGAGGGGATAATTTTGATTGATTACAAAGAAAAAAGGAGGGACTATAACCGGAGAATACTACGCAACTATATTAGAAAAATTAAAGGATGCCATCAAGGAATAGTGGCGAGGAAAATTGACAAAGGGTGTGTTGTTCTTGCAAGACAACGCGCCGGTTCACAAGAGCAGAATTGCAATGGCTGCTCGGCACACTCATGGGTTCGAATCATTAGTTCACCCTCCCTACAGTCCAGACCTGGCCCCAAGTGACTTTTTTTATTCCCCAAGAGGTAGAGGCAATTTCAGCTCATTTTGACGGAAAAGATAAAACATATTTTTATAGTGGTTTAGAAAAATTAATTCATAAGTTTAATAAATGTATTGAGTTTAAGGGTGATTATTTTGAAAAGAAATAATTATTTTGTCTTATTTTATTTAGATCCCTTTCATTCCACGAACTTGTAAACCTCTCCACTTATAAGTAACAATGATTCATTTGAAAGTCTGGAGCGAGCATTTGGTTCCCAAAGCGTGTTATCATACAAACGTCTTTTCAGACGACTCTGGGACGTTTTCTGGGATCCTATTGTAAAAGCGTCCCGTGTGTAATTAAGGCTATTACGATTTTATAAATGACAACACGCCTTGGGAATGAAATGCCCGCTCCAGGCTATTTCAAGCGTATCATTGTCAATTATAATTGTGATGTAAAGTTTTGGTTAAAAAAACAAAACGCAGCGGGGCGTTTCTTTCGCCGGTTTTTCTCAGGTCTGAGGCATTAACTTTAGTGAACTGGTGCAGGTCTGAGGCATTAACTTTAGTGAACTGGTGGTAAATTATTTGACGTTCAAAAAACGAAGCTGGTACTTCTTAATTTGAATAAAATTATTTGAATTTAATAAATATATCTTGAGATCGCGTAGAAATGTCAAGCGGAAATTAATATCAAATATACAGGAATGTTAAGTTTATCAACTTTTATAAGCTGTACTTTCCGTTGTCCTTCATTAGTACAGAACCGTCAGTGAACGAGTCCGACTCGCACTTGACCGATAGGTTCAACATATGTTAGATGTCCACGTCCTACGACTGAATTCCCATTAAAGAATTACGGACTCGATGCAATCGAGTTATAGGTGCACTAAGTTTAAACTTATTTTTGGTAGTAATATTATATACAGCATCGATTTTAGTAAATTCATGAATATTTTCCTAAACACTCCTAACATTTTTAAAACTGTGTTGTGTTGCAACGGTTTATATTCTATATATTTTCTTTAAACTTCAAAACCTGACTAGCGTCAGGCATTGAGTTCTGACATCGCAGGATGGTCGGTGTCATTGTTCCTCGGTCATCCATAGTCGGTATGAACCAAGGTCTCATTTGAGCGGCATTCTGATTGGAGTGCTGGCCCCTGATGTTGGAAAAGTTCGCGTGTAGAGTGGCAGGGGTTGCCGTGGAGCGTACGACTCGTTTGCCTTGTATTGCGCGGTTCTGTGCTTCTCCCTCCTCAGAAGTCGTCGGGCAGCCTGAGTTTGAAGATTCAAACGCAGTGACAAAGGCCACTACTTAACGCCGATTTTAAATGCTGAGGGTGATAATAATTCGGTCGAATCTGTCCATGCGAGTTGTCATTCCTGACAACGTACTCTCACATGTACTTTAGTCGCCTATTACGACACCGTCAGTATCAGGGTGAACCTATTCTAAGCCGGTATCGCCTGCAGAAAATCTAATGAAATACATGGATAGTTATTAAATATGTACTCAGAAACCAGTATATATTACTACTAATTATTTGGTATCTATACTGAAACACTACAGTATGACATTTGGTGTGGTTCACAGAGCGCGACACGAGCCGGCGACGACAGGATCGCGTGCGGGCGCGCGGCGAGCGCGGAGTGGGGAGCGGGGAGCGCCGGCCGGCGGGGACGACATGAAACGACAAATGACTGAATGTTTTAAACTAATTGTTTCATATTTATATATCATTATATAGTATTGTTAGTTAAGTGTCTAGACGCGGTCTACTCGACACACACATACTTACATACATGCATACATGCATAAATACATATATTGTAAATGTTAAGTCTTTCACGAGTCTAATCTTATAGTTGAATGTTACAGAGTTTTGTAGGGCATATTACACATAATATAATATTATATATACCGACCGCCGTGCTTGGTGGCATGGTGGTCCTCTTGTATATTATATGTACAGGAAGGGTCAGGGAGGTTAGAGAGAGAGAGAGAGAGAGAGAATGACAGGAACAGTGTTTATACGATACGGTACGAATGAGGGAGAGGTGAGATGTGCTTGTGATATATGTGTATTTACAAGATGGTTGCGTGCCTTATACGGGGCATGTTCGTTTAGATGGACGAGATCTATGATTACTTTACGTGCCAATTGGATATTAACTTAGTAGTAACGCCCGCGCCGCCACTAGTCAGTCAGTCAACTACACACAGTCACACACGCGCACACTCATAGACACATGGCAGGTCACGGGCGAAAGAAGGGTAAGCCTATTAGTTAAAGCCAAAAGAAAAATTGTTTTTCTTATTTAATTAAAGTCAAAACAATTGATCATCTATTATAAATGATAATCGGAGGCCTCTTCTTCCTGTGACTGACTTCCTGTGAAGTAGCGGTAGACCTTACATTGACTGTGTGACACACTCAAACACAGACACACACAGACAGAAACATACACACGCACAACCAGTGTGTTACTTTACAGAGTAGGGTTATATTATAAAATAATAATGTAGAAACAATTTCGCTTTAAAAATAAATTTATTGTACCATGTTAGCATCATTCGATGTTGTCATACAGCTTTTATATATTTCATTTACTACGAATGTTATTAATGTTGCGCGTTCCTTCGCACTCGCCGTCACATTATATTGTATTCTCCACGTTATTTGCCGGAGGACATTCATTCTATTAATATCGTATTTAATTATAAATGTGTTAATATTCTTGTTGGTTCGTAAAAGGTTTGTCTATGAGAGTCGCTCGGCAAGTGAAGTGAGGCGGCGTGCGAGTGTCGTCACTATACAACTTGGGAGCACTAGGGTAGGGGTGTGGTCATATTTTAGTGTCTGCGTTAATTGAATCCCCGTATTCTATTTTACTTCGATGGGAATAATACTGACTTTTAATGTTCTAGTGCTGATTATTTCGTTTGAGTCGAGTGAGGGGTGGGAGGGGCCCGTGCAGTCACGTGGCGCGCCAGCTCGCGCAGGGCGTCCAGCGCGCGCGTGAGCCGCACCCCGCGCAGGAACGAGTACAGACAACACTCGGCGTCGCACTCCTAGATCACACAAGTACCGCGGTATAAAAGACAAAGACACTACTACATATTAATACAGTGATTAGTGAATGTGGAGCTACTTGCCCTCTGGCGGTGTTTCTCTAGCACGTCCTCCTGCAACTGTTTGACCGCCCTTGCCCATCCGCTGCGTGCGAGCATTGTGATCAGTTATTAATGTGTACAGCAGTTACTTATAAATATATCATGTATCATTGTGAGAGCAGACCACACTACTACTGGTCGCTTCTAGTTCTTGTTACACATAACGCATGACACAAGTTTTATATTTTAAATGTAACTATCGTTATTAATGTTTATATTATGTACTGAAAACATACAGAGAATAAAATTTTATGATCATTTAAAATTGAATAAAATTGAACCGAGAACTTTTGTAAGAGGCGGCGCGGTCTCCGCGGTGACTACCTATTTAATTGAAGAAATTCATTTAATATGCGATTATCATGTTGCAGTAGATTCTGGCATCCTGCGCCAGTCTTGATTTGCTCCCAGGTTTCATTTAGTTTGAACGTCAAGTAATGCGAGCATAATACTAAGGTTATCTGTAAGTATGAAAGAAGCGAACATTTATATTGATTATATTAGAACAAATTATTGTAATTATCTTGTTTTATAGTCGCAAGAGATTATACTTATAGTCAAAATAAACTTATTTCAATAATCCTATAGTGCTTGTCATAAAATGGTGACAATCATCTGACGAACTCATACAATCATTGTATCAAAATGTTGTCGAGTTTTAAAAATGTCATGTGATAGATGTAATTAGACATGACCTCGTCTTCTACGGTGAGGGGGATGTGCCTGTACAGGTTGTAGGCCTCGTCTGCGACCGCCACCTTGTGCGCGAGGTCCTCCGACAGCAGCTGCAGGAGGGCGAACGCCTGCGAGCAAGCACATTTATCTTAACTTGCTTAAATAATAACACTGGTCTACAAAAATAAACTTTTTATATGTAACAATATCTTTTTCGTCTTAAAACGTTAGAATCAAAGATGAGTGTTTTAGAAATAAAATCAGAATGTTTCAGATAAGAATACTATTTTTTTGTTATTCTCTACTCAAAATGATTCCGTGGAACCTTTTACCTTTTTTGTCTCTAGTGATGTCGAAATATTTGGAGGTGTCTAAATGTGAATGTAGTAGGTATATTTTCAATGACATCTCACAGCCTAACTCCTTATACGTACATAACAGATTCGAGACAATATTTATATAGTTAATCGATCGGTACTTCCAAGAAAATTGTAACTTCCATGAAAAATTACCCAACTAATTTCTCTAAATTTAGCTTATTTTTAAAAACATTTAACCTTTTATGAATTGTCTTATTTTAGGACCCACATTTGTGGGCTGCATCCCCTTTTAGAACACTCAATTAAGGAAATTTCTTATTTTTAATTGATGAAGCGTAACAGATAGATCAGAAATTTGTGGTACCATAAAGGCACCGGAAGATCTTTACTATGAGGGATGGGTCTTTTAGTTTCTACTAAAAGAGAATCCTAACGTTTTTAGGTTAGGACACCATATGCAGATCTTATTTGATTCGTTTTTTTTAGCTTTGAGTTGTTCTAGTGTTCGTATACTTCAACATCATAGGAGTTGCAAAAGGTATATATCGAGATATTGTTACCCATCCAATAAGGTGATTCACACATGGAACACGATATATATGTGGACCCATGCTTTGTCTTGGTGTCCGATTGTAACACTAAAATTCATATAACTTGGTTACTAAAGATGTCAAAGTTTGTCGCTGGCGTAACGTATCAGGATCATTTTAACACTTTATTGCCATTATTTAAGAATCCCTTCGTTCAATATAACTACGCTTTTCAATCAGAAAACACTCAAATTCAAAACGTCAAAAAATGCTAATATCTAATTTTGTGGGTAGTTAGCTATGACACAAAAAAGAACCTGGTGAAATTAATATGGTCGTAAAATAAGGGTAGGTAGGTCATTCGAAATCAGTAAACACTTTTCTTGTCACAATTTTGTTGACTAGTGTAATGAGTAGAAGCGAGACTAATCATTTTGAAAAGGCAGTATAAGGTACGTACCAAGTGTGCTATAAAATATATTATATGTAATGTATACGGGATAGTTGTGGGTTCGTTCTTTAATCGGGGATATAATTTTATTAAATTATTTTCACTTCCCAATAGATTCCCTCCTCCCAACACAATAAAAGGAGAGTTAAAGTGTGATATTAATGAAGATTGATTCGAGTAGTGACTCTTAATTCGATTGACGTGTACTCGTGCCTTGGACATGGCGGAGCCGGCGACGTCCGCAGCAGCGAGGCACGGCCGCGGACCGCTGCAATCGGCCTCGGCTTCTTGTAGAAGCTTTAATTGATAGCGCATTTCAGTTGACATCAGTGGATTCTGCAAATCTGTTCATACTATTTTATGTATTGCATTTTTTTTTTACAAAATAGGCAGAGAGAATTTGTCAGCCATTGCGTGTTGAGTGACGAAACACAAGACCTTAACAATTTAGGGAAAAATTAAGAGCGGAAGTATTTTATTGGGAACAGAGTATCCTAACATTAGATTCCCAGGTTCCCTCTGCCTATTTTATGTTCAAATATATATTGATATACATTAGAAAAGAAATCTTAAAAAATATAACACAACCAAATGATAATTGCCGATGAACACGTCTAACCCTGAATGATGCCATGTCCGTCGAGAGTGACGCCGGTCGCCGCGCACTCGCTCCGGAACAGCGCAGCGAGGAGACTCGCGATCGTCGAGCCCCGCCTCACCAGGCAGGGGTGCTGTCCAAATGAGTTGACATTTAATTAAACCGTATAACTGTACCCAAGTTCTAGTGTCGCTGGGGAAGACCAAGCCCCGCGAGTAGGAACAGAGTCGCGGCTTCGCTATGAAAGGCAGCCGGGGCCGGGTCAGCCCTATGCCACGTACTAAAGCTGCTATCATTTCGTATAAACGTAGAGTAGTATTACGACGTCGGAGGCTCCGGGCGGCGCGCGCCACGTGACGAGCTGCGCCACCGCGCCGCCGCCGCGCGCCACGTCGCACACCAGCGACAGCGCCGCGCACCGCACCGCCGGCTTGCTCATCTGGAAACGAAACTCTGGATTTATAGACTAATATAAAATACAATACAGTGAAGTATCTAACTATCTTGTGTTTCAAATATCACAGACCAGAGTAACCGTCTCTAAATTTCCGTCTGTAAATTTACATATTTCTTAAAAATGGTAGTCCTCAGTTACATAAGTACTTGACTACGGGTCGAGTACATACGGACGGACTGTATGTCGGTTATTTAATGAAATCGGTAAATTAAAAAGGAAATCATCGAGTTGGCTTTGTGATTTGCAATCCTCTCAAAACCCGCATCATCAAATTATACTTATTGCAATCACAATAAGCTCTTGCTCAAGAACTTCATTTTTTTCTGTGTCTACAATATTATTACTTGACTAGCGGACCCGTGCTGCTGCCCGCTTGAATTGTATAGATATTTATTATTTTTATTGAAATAATTTAAAGAAATTAATTAATTATTTTAGTACGTTTATCTATACTGCTAAGCATTCAATAAATCGTGACTAACTATACGCTACAGTACAGAAGAGATAGTATCATTCTTAATATGTAATTTATATATTGTATCTCGGTGTAAGTCCCATGAACAGTCAGTTGTTTCGTAGATGAGCCCGGACATAAAAAAAATTTAAATTGTTTGTTTTTGTTATCATATCGTGTGACAAGATATACGCAGACAGACAAAGTTAAAACAGATGCGACAGTCGTATGTGCTCTTACTATACGTCCAAATATATTGGTTCCAATCACAATTTATTAAGTAATAAAAATAAGAAGACATATTAATTAAAAAAAGTACATACACTTATAATGTCCAATAAGTCATATATTCCCTTTTTTTGGACAAAGGATTCGCGGTACTCGTCCTTCCATATAATTGACTCCCAGATAAAATGCAACAAAGACACCAGCCATCTGAAATCGACAAAACTTAATCTAATAGTCTACAGAAAGCGGAGCCGGTAGTGTTGACAGTACTTGATGCTACTTTTTATGTATTTATTGTCATTGATGATTTTAGTTCCTGGGTAAATAAGGTTTTAATGTAATACTTAAAAAGCTATACGCGCGCTATACCTAGCGAGTCTCACTTTTTGTCGTTTCTTAAGTTTATTAATAGGTAAGTTATTTAATATTAGTAGGATGGCTGAATTGTAAAATACTAATCTATCAGAATTCCAAAATCCTATATATGTTAAATAGAACTAATTCCATACATGTTAGAAAGGTTGAGGAACGTTAATAGTTTTTGGCATATAATATTATTTTAAAAACACATTATGTAGTTTTCTATGTCCTACAAAAAGAAGGCGAATCATAATATTCTATAGCAATGCCATATAAAGATGACCCGACAACTGTTACCTGTCACTGACATGGAACTGGTTCTGGAGCGTGTGCAAGGCAACCCGCAGCATGTTGACGGCGAGGGCATTCAGCGACGCGGGCCACTGCAGCTGCGGGTATACGAGGCAGGAGTGGCGTGCATCACGGTCCGCCGCGCCCGCCAGCACGTGCAGGCTCACGGCCAGCACCGCCTGCGCGCGCTCCGTCGGCGGGCGGCGCTGCTCCAGCAGCGTGTACATCAGATCTGAAGTGTTCGCACACATAGACGTTCGCACGATGTTTGTATCGTTGTACATGTTTAAACGCTGAGATACCCACGCGTCATTATGATGGCGGCGTGCGAGTCGAGCAGGTCTGCGACGGCGGCGGGCGCTGCGCCCGCTGCCACCTGCAGCACACGCACGCTCCAGTACAGCAGCGGAAGCTCGAACGGACTCTCCGAGTACCACTCGATGTACCAGATTAGCCTGCGTCGGACTTTTACTTATATGTCTATAAACCTACTGTCCCTCTGTCCTTTAAGATCTAGACAGCATGTAAATCTTATAAATGAAATAGAAAAAGGAACATAAAATATATATTTATAAAAATTATTCAAGACCCTAATAGCGCAAGGCACGTGCATGCAACTGAAAGCGTAACGTTGTGGGTTCCATTTCCTTACGAAGGAATAAATGTCTTCGATCGCCTATCCTATCCGCTAGATTACAGGCTGCATACAGATACGACTTAAGAAGAGCACCAGACAGTGTAAACAAAAATGCTAAATATACATACACAGATTTATGACAAAATCATTAGGCACAAATAGGAGAGAGGCAAGAATTCTATAACGATCACCTTCTTATAATGTCATATTGTTGTACCAGTCGCTGGGGCATGAGCGGCAACGTGCACACGAGCGCCTGCAGGGCCGTCTTACGGACCTCCGAGTAGAGCGCCGGAGACCAGCGCGCCCTGAGCGACGACAGCCCGGGGTCGATGAGGAACATCAGGCCGAGAAGCCAATGCTGACATTCTACCATCTGGAACATTCACAGGACGCGCCCGCGAACATAACTACGCCACGAGCTTAGTACAGTAAAAACATGTAACAAATTCTATGAGAACTTACAAAGTCATTGCATCGAAATTTTTTAAGACAATCGACGGATAAATAAATTAAGAGTTTCTTAAAATGAACATCTGCCTGCGTCGTGCTAAAGTTGACGGTCGACGTCCAATCCGCTCGGGGTGGGACCTCAGTGTGCACCGACAGCGCCATGACGTCTACGGGAATATATAAGTCAGGCATATGTGTGTCGTGCGAGCTCTCTCTCTCTCTATATGGAATAACAGATCAAATAAAAGGATTTAAATTGGTATTTACTAAGTGTATTAAAAGTATTAAACATACCAACCAATGTTCCCTCAATACGCTTAAACAATATTACATAAAAAGTAGCAGGTGACGAAAATCATGCGGGGTCGTTAATTTTTTATGAAAACGCTTTTTCGTTAAGTAATGAAGGTACCTGGCATCAGGAGCACCGAAAAGGCGGTGAGACGGTCGCCGAAGCAGTGGAGCAGCATGTGAGCCGCGGCGGTAAGGACGGTCCTCTCGTGGTGGTGGTCCCGCGCGCGACACTCGTAGCGATACACCCAAATAAAACATCTGGCGATATTTCAAATTGTTCATATTTTATTTTATTACGGTAGTAGACATTAAATAACACTTATGGCACTTTAGGCACGTTTGTAAAAACAAACCTTTGCGCATCGTAGTCGGGGCAAGGAATTAGTGTTCGGTGAAGTGGGTTCATATCTAAATATGATTTAAGTGTTTGCAACAAAACTAAGAGTAGCGACAGAGTCGTGGACATATGGATGCTGCTGTCTCCTGAAAGTGAATCACATACATAGATGAGACGAATGTGGAATGAGGTATGGTGGAGGTGACCACGCCGCACACGTCGCGCGCCTCACCTAGCTTGACGTTCACATCTTGCGGGTCTGCAGGAGTCGTCTCGTGCGCTGGCAAGATATCGGGAAAATAAGGATTGAAGCGATATAGTATATTCTCTATAACATTCTCTTTAATCATTTCAACACCTGAAAATGTAATTTTATGTCAATATCATCCATCGTCGTAGGTATCGTGTTGGTGTCTCGGTAATTCTAAAAATATTAGATACAATCTTTTACGCACTTAGATGATATGAAATAAAAATTAGAAATGAACAAATAACAATGTTAACAGAAGGAAGCAGTGCGACGATTGCGGATACTACTATTAGAGACTAACAATTTTGAAGACTATCGCAAGCCAGGAGAAAGGCGATACGTTGGTAGGCGGCGAACTGCGAGGGGCGCGCCAGAGCCAGCATGCGCGGCACTGTGGGCAGCAGCACGTGCGCCGTGGCCAGCACGTGGCGCGCCTGCACGGCAGCGCAGCCGCGCGCGCGCCTCCCCGCCAGCTGCCAGGTCAGCCCGCGAGACACGCGTTCGAACAGCTCGCCCTCGCCCACGCGGAGCAGGAAGTACCCTGTTACATGCCAGTTCTATATATTATATAGAAGTACGTCCACTAGGTAAATAATAATTGCAAAACTTAATATGAACAGGCTCCACCTCTAATTATATCATTAACATTTATGATTGTGCTATTCTCATGCTCAAATAGCTTTACACAACGCGGCGTGGGCAAGTACAATGTTAGCAACTGTGACATTTGATCACAACATGCAGATTATTACGAATGCTCATAGTACGTTGCGGAGGTAGTCGACATATAAGGGATCCGCTGCATCCTTTTTGGTCGTCCACTCATGAGAATATAATTCCCTGGGGCACTCACTCATTCTTAGGCAGCGTCCAGAGTGCAGCTACTGAGTTTGGTATGACCTTGTATCAGCCTTGCCTAGCATATGACACGCAATATATGTACGCACGTGGCAAGATAGGCAGAGGAAACTTTGAAATCAGTGTTAAAACACTCCATTCTGTTAACCACATTCCGACGAAATTGTGGCATTGTTTGTTAAATGGCGGAACTCAACGCCGCGCTTTATATACAAATTATATGTACCTATATATAACATACATAATATTATATATGTAGACTGCCAAATTAATTAATACGAGTGTAATTACTACTTAATTAATGTTAAAACTGATATGAATTACTTTATATTGTAATGGACTCTAGAAGTAGCTGGTACTCAACTCTTTTCTTAAGAAACAAAAAAAATAAAAAATATACAAAGATGATACTAAAAAAAATAGTTAAGTCGGCATCTAAGTGATTTCTTTGCTTGAAAAAGACTAACTTTAATTAGGAAATCGTTATATTTAAGTATCAATAACTTAATTTGTCATTTTAGTTTTTTCTTTACTTTTAAGTTATTAAAATTAAAGAAAGTAACAATATATTGTGCATAACCAATTATAATAAGATCTTCGATTTTCAAAATTACTACACATATTAAATGAAACAAATTTAGTCGGATTAATCGCGTAAAATGTATATTATACATTTTTGAAACCCGACGCTTCGAACATTTAGCAGTACCCCCGTGGTCCGCGAGTCGCGACTACTGTCTACTGCAACTTTGTATAATTATTGAACATACCTATGTTATAAAATATATGTGTATGATAAAATCTATAACTTAAGTATTTAAAGACGACCAGTGACAGTGAGCCGTACAAAGGGAAATCTGATCTAATATTTAGTGAGTGGTGCCGGTACGAGGTACCTCTACCTACCAGCTACGTGCTCCGATGTTGTCACGTACGACTTACGAGTACGTTTCGAAACAGACACTCGACAGGTTTGTGAATGAGACAGGTGTGTCGCGCACCGATACATCGATATACAGCTGCTCACATCACCGCAAGTACACAATTATTTCTTAATACTAATCTTATTTCGAAACGTACTAATGAACTGATCATTATAATCAACTTGGCTTATCTAGAAGTTGGACGTGATGTCATATTGCCTTCCATGCAATATTTATTTAACCTGTGTTTCCCGGGAGGAGTGCTTTCAACCAATCAAACTCTTTACATTACTAACATGAGTGTAGAATTATATAAAGTAATAATTTAAAATATCACCAAGAAATCCGATGTACTCTTGAAGTAGTCCGAAGTGCGTGTTAATGTCGGAGGCGCGGCTTAATAAGATAGGTTTGTCGGTGATGTCGGCGAGCAGCAGGAGGCACTCGCGCGGCCACGACGCGCCGCTAGAGTCCTCTCCACCCTCCACCAGGTACTCTAGCAGCACGCACAGGCTGTGCAGTGTCTCCAAGTTCTGATTATATTATAGGATGTCATCTGTTTAACTTTCTTTTATGTATGTATACATGTAAGTATGTACATATGTATGTAATGCTGCGCTAGGACAAAATTATCTTCAAATCAGTACAGTACATGGAATTGCTTATTCGGATTATATCTCTTGTCCAGCTTGCTTCTTAATAATTATAATACAACTTAATAGGTATATATGTATCTTATATAATACATCTGTAACCCATCTATGTCTGAACATGGAAGATATATTTTTGATAAAACGCATAGTAAACGGTGATTAATATAACAGGACGTTTCGTGCTAATAACGACTAATTAGATTTAAATGCACTATTACATGTTAGCAATCTGGACTTAACATTTAGTGTTTGTTTTATTTACATTGGTTAAAAAATAAAAAAGTTACGCCAACTTAAAATATTTAGTTCTATAAAAATGGTATAAAATTTTTATTCATTTAGCTGACATTTTAGTTTTTACTTTATAGATATTATATTCAAAGTGATAATGTCAGAACAAGAAAGTAGACGAAAGTAGACGAAATTAGCAAAATAAACTGTTATCCACGTGAAACCACGGGCACATCCCTAGTGTTAAATATAATTGATTGCTGTCTGTACATAGAAGATGTATGAAATAATCTACTCGTAATAATATAGATATTGGATATTATTTTATTGGATTCTAAACAATGATTTTTGAAATGTTTGTCTGTGTTTGTCCGTTTCTGAATGTTAATCTCAAAAACGTCTTGACTTATTTAAATGTTGTTTTTATGATTGTATATCTATATTAGGTAATTTCTCTTTACGTATTAAGTATATGTTGAAGATTAATTGCCAATTTGTTGAATTTATTTCAATTTATTTTTAAATAAAATTTTTGTACCAAATTACTGTTTTATTCAACTGGTTGATAATTTTGTTTTGGATGTATGTAATTCAGATTAGCGAATTAATAATTGATTAGATCATGCGGGTGAAGTCGCGAGCTTGTCTCTAGTGCCTAGTGCCGAACGGATTGATTCGTAGAATGTGCGAAAAAGCAGCTTTAGCATTAACTTATTACATTTTATCAAAAAATAACGCCATAGCACATTTTTGTTAGAAAATTCAAATAAATTCCTAATTAAATCTATAAAAGGATACATAACCACAATGCGAGCTTTTGGCAAAATCTCTGACGTGGGCTTGGATCCTGTCCGTCAGCAGGCGGCCAGCGGGGTCCGTCACGAGAAACTGCAGGGTGCGCGCGATGTCGCTGCCGGCTGGCGGCGGGCACCTCTCCGTCCCGTTAGAGTCTTGTATTATATATCACTTTTATTTGGTAATGACAATCAATTTTTACAGCTTGTCCTTCTGTCTTTAGCGATCACAAATGACTTACGTTTTAAATTGTTGTTATATATTTATAAGCATAATAATAATGTATCTACTATAAAGATTTTCATGGACACGTCGTCACGACATGCAGATGGCCGCGAGAAATCTAGTAAAAATATAACATCCGAAATAGGAGCAATGGGTTGTGGAAAGTTTTGTTACACCAATACCAACAATACATGGATCAGTGCCTTACTGCGTGACTCTAAATGACACCGCCGCACTAATGCCTAGGGGAAATCAGCTGCGGACACGCTTGCTGGTACTATGAATGTCCGAGGCTTATTACTAATATTGCGAATAAGATATAAATATAGCTCACCAGATTCGACAAGGTCCAAAGTCTTCCTCAAATGCCTCTCGCGTATTTTGTCTGGCTTGTACTGTTTATTTTTGTGAGTACAGATGGTGCTCGACGAGGGCGTGGGTTCGCCCAAATATTCATTGCTGGTGACCCTATTGTAATGCTTTTTGTACTTTTTCTGTTTAAAATAGTGTGTATGCGATGAGCTTTCCTCATCGTCGCAATTTCCTCTTGTCCCAGGTACTTGGCTCGGGTTGCGCTTGGTGTCTCCCTGTGTAACAGATGTGGTGTAATAAGATAATTTTTTATCCATCAATGCTGATATGATATATTATGATATATATATTATAGATATACAATTTTCAGCAATATTTGCCTTAAATTGCTTTATATTGATGACAATATTTATGTCAATATAAAAAAATCTTTGAATATCTCAGACTATAGACTATAGGTGTTTAAATATATAAAGGTTTTATGGAATACAAAAATATTGTGATATTTTTACCATTTAGGTTTTTTTAGATGTTCGAAAGACAGTCTAATATTTCTAGTTAGTAAAAAAATCAGAACAGTACATGGTATTGTTTATTCGGAGACCGAGGAGAATCGGTCATCATTTATGTAGACATGAACATAGTGTGGTGCGCGTGCGCAGGTGAGACCAACGCGACGCCGCCGACCGCCGCAGTGAGCTGTGGCCTGTGAGCGTTCAGCCATTCAGCAGTCAGTCGCAGTCGGTCGCCGCGCGCTGTTGTACGTGTTCCTCGACGCGCCTCCACAATTCATTCGTTTTCCTTTCGCGAAAACCAAGTGAAATATAAATTAGCGCGGAGCCAGTCGTAGTGGGAAGCTGTGCTTGGATTTATTGTATATGTGTTGGTTCGGAGCCCGCTCTGTCTGTTTGATTGGTGAGTGCACTATTTGTTACTTTAGGTAGATAAACGTTAATGTCATCCAAATTATGGTCATAATAATTAACAACTAACTACTTTCTAACTCAAATATGCAACAATTTATCATATTGATATTAACAACGGCGGAGACTTATTGTTAGGAACGCATTAAAAATAATGGGAGAATAAAACATTTCGAAACTAAAAGCAACGTTAAAGGCACTCACGATGCGCAATAAGTAAGGTGTGTGGTATCCCACACCTGTTGTAGACTGTGCCGCTGACTGCTTGTGTTGGCTGACCGTGTCACAGGTGTGTGTCGGCGGCAGGGCGCGGACGCTGGCAGCCGCACAAATAACAAACAACTAAACAATAATGTGATGTCAACCGACTTGATGCAATATCATTAAACACTTACTATTTGATATGACCTTTGTTGAGTAATTGAGTTCTGCGTTGCTCCTATATGTGTATACATCGCCGGGTAGTGAATGTTTGTAAATAACATGTCCCAGCAGCGTCGTGAGCTCACGTGTGCCCGCCAAGTTGACAATATATCAGCGTTATCACGTTGCCACCACCACCGTCTGATCAGTAGCGAGTGACCAGTGAAGTTCTCGGAGAGTAATGTGTGACATGTCACAAAGGAACGTATAAAATATTCAAAGAATATCTTGAAGCCAAATTAAATGTCTTTAAATGGTCGATTAATGTTCAGTTAGAACGCGGTTCGTCCAGAAGGTGTAATAAAACGTACGTGCGCCGAGCAGCGGGCACAGCCGCGTTGGAAAACAGCCAGTGCACGGTAAACGACACGGGTGCGTTATGTAATAGTAGAAAATAATAGCGTCTTAGGTAATTCTCATCAAATAACTATTAGAACGCATACTCTCGACTAAAAAATATTTGTATAATTAATTTAGGCACGATTAAGTGAAAAGAAGCGAAAGGCGGACTGCGCTGGCCGTGCCAAGTTTGGGTAATACTCTGTACTGTGAACAGAGTGTAGTGTACGGCAACCGTGTAACGTAACTCGTCATTCATTTATAATAAATGAAAGTGAAGACAAAATATAATTATTTAGCTAATGCTATTTTATCATACGGCTTAGTATTATTATACATGTATAGCAATATTAAAGTTGGCTTGGTACACGAGTCCGCGTGATGCTGCAGTGAGAATCGATATCAGATAATGTCTTACCTTGATGGACGTCGTCCTCAGAGCGCACCGCGGAGATAAGCGCCTCGATCTGTCACTGATAAGCGGCGTCGTGGTCGCTCGACGGCAGCTCCGTCGCTCAGACCGCCGAGTGAGCTGGACGCCAGAGGTGCGAGAATGTGCTAGAGGCACGGACGTAGACGGAAATGGACAACCTGTTAAAAAGGTAACGGGATCATTTTCATTCTCTTATAGTTACTTTGTTATATTTTACTGCAGCCGCGTTCTGGGTAACGTTCCAATGCTTATAAAATGTAAACCTAATTAGGTAATAATTTGGATTGAAAAGTTTCCTAATAAATTATATTTTACATTTAAATGCGGCATTCAAATTCAACGTATTCGCACCACATTTGAAAAGAAAGTGAAATCTCGGGGCCGAAATTAAGTGCAATGTTTACGTCGTTTTCATTTGTGCGATATATATATTTATATATATATATATATATATATATATATATATATGTAATATGCCTGCTATTCGTGGTTTATTGCCACCGCGAGGGCCGGCAGGGCGGGGGTGTCGTCGCGTTGGTAAGTGATGTATTTAGTCAAATGAGTCGATGTGCATCACCACACATACTACTTTAATTAGCTACTATGATTGGCACAACTATGTAATAAATATATATGGAATCAGAAAGTTTCTCTTCGTCCTTTCAAGAATTATAACTTAACTATAATAAATTCGTATTTCGCACAATTTCTGAACGTATAGATATATGATACTTGTGTTGAAATTATATATGATCCTATATACAATTTCAATCCTCTATCATAAATTTATACATATTTTTTGTTTTCATACAATAACCTCGGATTTCACCGTTTCCAAAATTACCAGTCTTCAAGGCGGTTGAGTGATATTTGAAGGTATTACATAAAAGCGAGTGCATATTCACTTACGTAACTAAAGTCGATCGGCATTATTTGTTATTAAGCGCGTTGTCAGCATACATATAGGATGGGATGTTTATTGCAGAGTTCATGAGATATGTTGGAATGACATAGTAAGAAACTACCCAGCATCGTCTTCAGACCTCTCGAAACCTCTGGGCATATGATATTTATGTAAGTTCAATTGAAAAAGAGCCAATAAACAGAGTATGTTATAGTCGTAGTAGTTGTATTCGTGTCTCCGGACTATATGACGTTAGGGGCCCGTGCAAGAAGCAACATTGTTTGGTCTGGCTCACTTTGAGGGACGAGTAGGTGTATGTAACAGAAGATGTGTTGACACTTGAATGTTATCGCAATTGTTGATTACGACAGTTATCTCGATTCTATTTCAGATATAGGATGATGCTTAAAACAAACAAAGATGCTTGACTAACATGCAACTGTAGTATGTATTTGTTACCAGAGATCTGGAGCGGAGGAAAAGAAAGAGATGTTCATGTGTTACAATTTAATTCTGAGTGTCGCTTGTTACGAGTACTTGCGGGAGATATTGTAGGATTTCCCTTGCGCTTCGTATATAATATCTAATTCAATAACAGATCTACATTATTTGTACCGAGTAGATTTTTTCTATAAGTACGCTCCATAAATAAAGGAGCCGCTTAGTTAGGAATTTCAAAAGTAAACGATTAATAAGAACAGTTCCAATGGAAAGACCGTCCACTCGAGCCACCTGTTCAAATCTCGTCGACCCGGTCGTGCGCGTCGTCTGCGCTCCGCCGGAAAAATGATAACAATAGGCTACGTATTCAATAAAATTGTGTAGTTCTTTAGGAACTTTTAGTGGAATGGTCTAGCTGGTGCATTTCCTGATCGATACCACAAAACCGTGTCTCCTAAGGTGTCACGGACGTTGCACGAGGATGGCGGGGATCGATTACCATCAGGTGACACGTTCGGTCGCTTTACTTGTTTTAACCGTAAAAAAAGTTTATATCATTTCCTTATCAACTCTTGGCTTCATTTTATTCGGAGGGGATACGGAAGGGACATCTTAACAGTAAATATTTTCTTTAGATTTAAAAAAATCAATACGTAACTGCATAATTCACCGAACACCATAGTATGTGAGTGAAAAGATATCCCTCTATACCAGTAAAGGCGAGACGCATACGACATCTATGTTACCTTAATTTGCCTCCGTCGAGGTGTTGTGCTGTAGACGTCGAACAACTTATTACATCAACCTCTATTGTACTATTCAAAAATTGTAATTTCTAACAAGACAACAATCTTCATATCGATGTGACTCAACAGTCAACAGAGGAGAGCAGAGGTCGGCGGTGGCCCCGCTGACCCCGTTAGAAGCACTAGCCTCCCCATCCGACCGGCCGCTACAGTTACGCGCGGTTGCGCGCTGGTGAGAAACAAGAGTACACGCGAAGATGCAATCTCTCGATACGTTTGTGCCAATTTCCACAAAGATCAGCGTCGACCAACTCGAACGAAGAAAGTTTCACATCCGTGCCTTTAATTATGCCATTACAACATTTAATATATATTCAATAACTAGGTACATGAAGTAGAGGAGGTCGTGCGCGGCCGAGCGTCGAGCGTTGTTATTTAGTTCGTACGTCGTATTAGGATAGTGGCGCTAATTTAATTACGGCGACAGTTCTATTGGAGTCAATTGACGATGTCAGAGTCAACGATCGTTGATTCAGAGATCCGTCCTCGCTGTGTGAAGCATTGGCGAATGACACCGACAGGTACAGGTAGTTGAGCTCGTGTTAGACAACTGATGGCGGTGTACTCGTAGTACGCATGGTAGATATATACCCGTACAGCTACTGTGTGATTCATTCAGTACCTCCTATGTGATTTTTGTCGTGACCTAAAAATAACTCGCAATTCTGTATTATTTGGAAAACCGTTAAGTTATCTAATATGTATTTTTTTGTTCACTAACTATATATTGCTGATCATTTTTTTTAAAACTTCAATTGTATTAAAATATAATCGCCACATTAAAAAGATAAACAGCACAAGGTCTGCGAGGCCTCCACGCCTCGGCCGCGGACATGCCTATTTAAAATGAAAGGATAAACCGCCCTATATCAATATATTGTCAAATATTCGTCCACTAATATTGCTCTGTAGGTATTCTACAATGTCTGTGTCCATGCTGCATGGTCAATGAATGTGTCCTATAGTGGTCTGTGACAACGTTTTTTATTTAGTTATATAATATTTCATATTTTTATCTAAATCATATAGCCATCTGACGCTCTGCGAGTTCTGAGGAACGTATCGATTCCTCCCTAATATTAGTATATATTAGTTTTATAGTGACTTGATAGAAACAAGGAAGTCTGTTCACGCTTTTTAGTTACATTTTGTAAGTAGCCAATAAGAAAATAGTGCAGCAAAAAATCTACAACATTTGTGGAATAAATTAGTTCAAGTTTTTATGCTCTTGCGGCAGAGCAAGCTTTATCTAATGTTAATATTCAAAGTAGTATATGAAATAGTAACTACATTAAAGTGATTTCCCCCTCTTTAGTGTGTCACGCGGACGTAGCCCTAGTGAGACACTTTCGACGACCACATTTGTGGCAGCTGATTAAATACAATAATATATAATTGATATCTGAGCACGCTCTTGCGTGTCCAACCGTCCACGTTGAACATCTCCGACACGAACCGGTGCAATATCTGTGTTCGCTCCTGATATAAACAAATTATAAATTGTGAAGTGTACAAGTGGAGTAATCCCAAACAAATGTAATACAGCCTGTCGCCTGTAGTGGACCGAGATCTCTGCACTGAACTGCTGGTGCCCAATGCCACGACATCCCTCGGCTAATATCTGTTTGTTTGTCCATTTGTACGCGCTATTGTCAGAAAACCAGATTTAAATGCCGTTTTCATGATTATATTTTGATAATCTTCGTTCGTAATTTTCGTAAATAAAAAAGTTACGTCAATTTAAAATATTTCGTTCGATCAAATAGATATAATTTTTTTATTTATTTAGGTGAAATTTTAGTTTTCAACGTGTAGAAACATCTACACACTGAAAACTAATATTTCATTGTTCTGTCCTAAAGTGATAATGTTATTAGAACTAGGAATTAATTGAGATTAGTATATAAAATAGTGCAAATCGTCCGGGCGTAGTCTGCAATATAAATACAAATTTCCCTTTTTCGACTAGTTGCTTTTAATTTTCACGGCAAGTCCTCACTTCTGGCCAAATATAATTATTGTAGCTCATTAAGTTTAAATTACACACAGAATAAAATTGAGGCCTCTCGTGGCGCAGCGGCATAAGCGTGTGACTGTAACCGACAGGTTGAGGGTTCGATCCCCACTCGAGGAAATGAAATGTTTAATATTTTCAAATTAAACAATTACTACCATTTATCTATAATATATTATCACAACCAAAACATAAACCTGAAATGAGAGCTACGTTGATTGTTGCGTTATGCGACGTTCTCGTCTTCTCCGTCATAACACTCGGAGATCTAGTAGAGCGCCGAGTTTCGACCTCATTTGGGATAAAATTCTAGCTCCAATTAGATTGTACAATATTTTACGTATAGGCTTTATTTTTTATATTGGCAAGTTTATGAACTTGCAGCTTGTACTGGAGTATTAGGCGGATATTTGGTTTGATGTCTGGTGGTGCGAATATGTTATAATTATGTTAATACTTCGATAAATAACTAAGTTAAACCGCAATTTTATATTCTTTGCACATATGCTATAAGCTGACGTGTATATTGAACAGTGTACGAGATATGAAAGGCTCAAAAGTAGCTGGAATAGTTTATTTAAATTTGTTCTCTATAGGAAGCTGCAATCATCACATGTTTCTGCATTCAATTGCAGTCTTAAGTAAATTAGTAGATTATTTTATAATTAGCTACGTTATTTTTATACAGCGAGGCTTGTTCATTAAAAGTATCGTATTGCTTTAGTATTTTTACCAGACGTTACTGGCTGGTAGTGCCGGGCGTCGGGCGTCGGGTTGCGTCCGTGGCAGTCAGTTGAGCGGCGCGTCACGACTCACGCCTCTATAAACGAGAGAAATTGCTCTTATAATTTCAAATTCGGTAATAAAAATGCTTTCCAAAGTGCTTAATGCGCACTAGAATGTCTCGCCGCGCCGCGGTCGCCGATAGCTAGTGCTGTTCGTGGCGGTTGTGTCGCGGTGTGTTTCCTTTTTGAACTTGTACCCCTAGCCAACTATAAATGTTCCCAGTAGAATATTTATTTTACAACAAGGGTGCACAGGAATTGCACTATGTACACAAGTAAGTGTGCGCGTAGCTCGACGCGGCCGCGGCAAGGGCCGGCGCAGTCGCCAGTGACCTTCGTCGCCCCGCGAGACCATTCTTTATTATTGTTGTGTAACCGTGTATGGACTTATGGAGTCTCCCAACACAGGCTGTTCGCACCACCGGGGGCCGGCGATCTCCTGTACCTCTCCGATTGCGGAGATTGTTCACTTTGGAACATAAAAGTTTTGTAAACATTACCCAATCCTTTTTTTATTACACGTCGAATGCGAAAGTCATTTGTGGCACTTATTGTAATAATAATAATGTGATTATACATTTCAATAATCGGCAATAACATTGAATGTACAACGTACGTATACGAGTGTACAGACCTCGCCGAGGCGATAATGAGGTCGGTGTTCAAAAATGTAATTGCGTGCAAATATGAAGCGGAACACGCGTAGTACTTACTTTAAGAAACAGTGAACGGTTGATCTCAACTCATAATAAATATGTTGTCAATAAACACCGAACAATGCTGGTTCAGTAATTATTGTCTCAACAATGTTTGTATACAACAATAATTGATATGAAATCATGTTGTCTCAATTTATATATAATGTACTAGCTGACTGCTCCTTGCTTTGCACGCTTTCACTCTACGATTATTATTTTAATAACTATATGATTACTAAATGAAAGTGTAAAAGTCCAGTCAAATAGAAAGACATACAGTTTTAGGAAAGAGAAAGAGAAGAAAAAGTATACAAATAAATATAAAACCGAGTCTAAAAATGACAGCTCCTGTAAGTTCTAATGAGTCGAGTTTCAATTACAAAATAGTATGGTCATTTGTGTACCTATTGTAATGTTACGGCTTCCAATGACAGCAATCAAAGTCGACAATGGACTGAGCCAATACTTGCTTAATTATTTAATATTATGTACGATAGAAATGCAGGAATAAACTGCATTATAGAATTATGTATATTTTATCTTTTATATTTACTTTAGCCGTAAGACGTGGGTATCTAACATACGTTGAACCTATCGGTCAAGTGCGAGTCGGACTCGTTCACTGATGGTTCTGTACTAATGAAGGACAACGGAAAGTACAGCTTATAAAAGTTGATAAACTTAACATACCTGTATATTTGACATTACTGTATATTTTATATTACTATATATTTGATATTAATTTCCGCTTGACATTTCTACGCGATCTCGAGATATATTTATTAAATTCAAATATTTTTATTCAAAATAAGAAGTACAAGCTTCGTTCTTTGAACGTCAAATAATTAACCACCAGTTCACTAAAGTTACTGCCTGTTAGAAGGACCGGCGAAAGAAACTTAGCGGGACATCCATTTTTTTAAACCAAAGCTTAACATCATATCACTATAAGTAACAAACATATCATACATTTGAAATAGCCTGGAGCGAGCATTTTATTCCCAAGGCGTGTTATCATTTATAAAATCGTTAATTTGGTAATAACCTTTAACACACAGACGTCTTTTCCCAACTTTTTTAAATTGTGAAATAGAAAATTCTCGGACATTTTCTGGGATCCTATTTTAAAAGCGTACACACTGTCCCATAAATGAATTACGACTCGATGCTATCAAGTTACAGGTGCACTGAGATTAAAGTAATTTCTAGTATTAATATTATGTATATCGTCGACTTTGCTAAATTCATTAATATTTTTCTTAATATAGAAAATATTTTCAAAAACGTATTGCGATGCAACGGTGCATTAATTCTTTCTTTAAATTTTTGCCTTAATTCTTTAAGGCAAAAACTTTAGGGCCTAATTTATAGTTTACACGAATATATCTTCTTCTTCATATACCTCTTTACAAGATATAGCGTAATTACGTTAAGTTTTCATCTACATATTTTAACCAAAAACACGTTTAAGCCGATAGTGCCAATCGTACTGCCTGTTCTACACTCTTCCTGTACGCATGGTCAGCTGATTAATGTGACAATTTTTTAAGCGCACAACTGTCGTTCGTCGTCTTATTACATCAATATATTGAAAGAGTACGTGTAATAGTGAATTGTTTGATTTATTCGCTCGTACTAGGGGAGGCGGCGCGGTGGAGCGCGTTCCCCGCTACGCCACGCTCCACGTACTAACAATATTCATTTCTGTTATTCAAAAAAACACGATGTCTCACAACATTTTTTTTCTTTTAATCTATCTATTTACGATAAGCCAGAAGCTATAATTAAATTTTATGACTACCTTGATTGTCTTTAGAAATTAACCCAGGATGTGATGATGCGTCATCTCATTCTGCAATAAATAGTAGTGGTAAGTACTTCAGATTGAAGCAAGTCTTGTTCTCTTTGGTTTTATTCTTTAGTTTCATCAACGTGGACTAGCGACCTTGCAAGTTCTTTTTTATGATGTTCTAATCTTATTTAGCTATACATATATACAGCTATACATGCTTTATATATCTGTTCCTGGACGGTGGATATTTCAAGATATTCATGGACTTCTGCATTTCTTATGAACCATGGAGCATTAGAAATTATTTTCAAGTCTTTACTCTGGAAGCATTGGAGAATTTCTATATTGAAATGGCTTGCAGATCCCTAGAGCTCAAAACCATAGATCCAAGCTGGTCTTATGAAGCTTTTATATATCAGGATCTTATTTTCTAATTTGAGGATCTGTCTCCCTGTAAGCCAGTACATGACACCAATTTTCCGATTTGCCTGTTGCCTCTTTTGGCCTTGATGTGATCTCTCCATGTGAACATCCTGTCTAGATGCATTCTCAGATACTTTACTGTTTCTAGGTGAGGTAAACTCACATCATTTAATTTCACTGGTGGGCTGTCTCCTTTTTTAGTGTAGACATTGCAGTATTTGATTTGAGTCTCCATTTTTTGAACCAATTTACGACTTTATCGAACATAACAAAAAACAGGTTAAAAAAAAGTTTTTTAAAAATATTTTTAGTTTCGCTATAAATATTTTTTTTCACCTGTAAAGGAGAAAATAAACACTTTATCTGTACATCTGTCTGCCTATCAAGACAAAAGACATGTTTATCTGAGTATCTGCGGTCAGAATTAACGGGCCATACGTCACGTGTCATATAAAACTTCTAAGTATAAATAAAGATATAAAATATATTTTTTTTAATTTATCAAATTACCGTCGAAGGAACTATTATAAATTAAGTTAAGGTTACACTCGTCGACGTTGAAGCTGTCGACACCGACTTCGAAGCGAACGGTTTCCGGATTACCTTTCAATTAATATTATAATGTCCAATATTTTTGTTTTGTTCACTTTATATATAAAATGGTGGGTAGTGGCCACCGGACAGGGTTGCTGCCGCCAGGAAATAAGCAACGAAGTAATTAAAGAGCGAGCAGCACAAGGTCGCCTTTTGATACCAGTCACTTGGACGAAGGGGCGAAGGCGACACTCTTACGAATTAAATTCTACGAACTACTTCCGCCGACATTGGCCGGAAATTTAAATAATGTTAATGTCGTTTCACATAAACACCATATAAGAAAGTAATACATAACGTCATCTATTTCATTTAGAATGGTCATCATCACGAGACATAAAATCATAGAGTCTCATTTAATAGTATTTCAAATAAGTTGACATTAATTGACGTCGACATTCGCGTTGAGTCCACACTGTCTCACCCATCTCTCTTGTCCTGCCCCCCCTTCCGTCGTCTTTACCCTGTATGCGATTATATATAGACATATTCAATCAATTCAATACCGATACCAAAGCGAAATAACTTAAGAAACGGACTGTAACGAATAGGATAATTGTTGTTAACTGAAATAAATACTTGCTTGTATAAGTCCATATAACATATAGATTTGAATACTCTCCTCGAACAGTGTTTAGCAGCTCAGGTTCCTCCGGTTCCAGCAACCGGATTAAATGATAAGAAACTAGAAAACTCTCGTCAAGTTACATTAGTCTAAGACAATCGGAACTGACTGTTATCTAATGTGTGGGAACATGCATAACACTTTCGTGTGAAAATGCAATTGATTTGTTATATTTACAAATGACGCCTCACGATTCACGAGGCGACGTGCTGTCGGACGCAGCGACAGGGAGGCAGCGGCGCAGTGAAACCTTTTGACACTCTGATTAATGACTGAGCCCTCATCTGTCACATTACCGTTGTGTCATATCAATAATTGTGACCAGAAATCAGAAGTGGCAGTGCTGACTGCCCCTTCTGAGAGGCGAACGCAGGCCGTGGCTCCTGACATCATTACAACAGGAAGGAAGCGGTATTGTTATCGTAAAACATTGCGGTTAGCGTCAATTAATGTAATACAAGGTCTCGCACAAAACGCTCGCGCGCGGCTCTCGATCCGCCTCGCTCGTAACCGAGTCGCTACTCAGTTAGAGCAGCGGCCGAGGCGGAGGCGGAGGCGGAGGCGGAGGCCCCACCGCGTTCGTTATGAAATTAATCTGTGTGGTGTTGATTACACGAATCGTGTCATAATGCTTTTATAGTGTATGTAACATGTATATAGGTACGTACACTATGCACTATGCACTATACAGGTACTAGTTATGTCTTGTGCGTTCGATTACAATAAATACGTAAATAAATGTAAACTGTAAAGGCCTATGTGCTGTGGCCAAGCGTGTTATTTCTTCACTGTGGTACCGAGGCAAAGCGCGGCGTTGATTTCCGTCACTCAACACGTACACGCAGTGCGGGTGGCTCAAAGCAGGAAAGTGGAGAACGGAAAGGAGTGTCTCAACACTTGAATTATTTATTGATTTGCAAAGTTGTTTAGTAACAATAACAATATTTAAATATACGTCGTCGTTGCCAATAGCTTAGTGAATTATACAGGTTTTGTAAGAAAAAAAAATAACACCATAATAAGTATCGACGTGTATTGCCTTCGTACCGGAGCGGGGCGCGCGGGGCCCGCGGGGACTGCGGGGGGCAGCTCCGGGGGCGGAGTGACTACTGTACTACTGTGTTACTTGTATTTAATATGTTAAAATTATACACTTTTATTTTAAATACGACCTTGTTACATGACAAGTTGCTATTTTCTTAAACTCTTACAATTTAAATACCTGTTATCTTCTAAAGATAAGAAATATTTACATACTAGTTTGCGCATTAGATACTGCACACGGCACTGCTCGAACACATTTCCTATATCGTTCCCTATATACTATATTTAATATAGTTTCAATAGAATTTGTGTGTATTTTGTGTAAGTATGTATAACCATAGGCAGTGCAGTGCGCACGCTCTACTAGAGGTACAATTAATATGGGCCGAGGTCATCTGCACTATTTCTGGTAAAATTATCTGTTTATAATTTTTACGAAAGGCGCTTCCTATCAGATCTAACTCACGGCCGGCACCTCTCTTCACCTTCTACGCCCGTACACGGCGCGTACACCGCCCGTACGCCGCCCGCCTGCGCTACTTCAATGTACATAGTGAAGCTAATTTTGATAATTATTTAAGATAAAGTCAATTAAAATTGCTGAACATTTCAAATAACTAAAAAAATATTATTTGTTACTTCATAGCTAGTCCAAAGGGAGTCGATAGGTCTTCGCCGCTTGCGTCGGTCGAGAACGCGAAAAGGCGGTCGTCGCGGATAAGAAACGATAACATTGCTTTAAAAAACATATGCGTCGTGTGATTACTTAACTTTCATCCTATGGTTTCACCTATATTCATTCTGACGTGTGTATTGAAGAGTTGACAAGTGATACATAAAATGAGTATACGTAGTAGACGACGGTCGTCCAGTTTGTTTGTCGTAAAGTAAAATCGTACTGACGCGACACGTTAAAGATGCTATGTCGATATTGTGCAGTAGTGTAATAATGTAGTAGTGTAGTAGGACGCGAGAGGCGAGTCGGGTGCGGCGGCGGCGGGCGTGGCGGTACCAACGGCCCCTTGTGGCGGTTATGTAACGGCCGCCGCCGCCGTGTCGACATCGAAACTAAATGTCAATATCTACTTTATAAGATTGCCTAAGTAAACAATACCGGGAACTGCTGAAAACAATGGTGCGGTCCTTAGTAATTACTTGTAGGCCGTCTCTCGTTCGCTGCACTCACTGCGTCCGCGCCGCACGCGCTTTTACTGCCTGACTTAATAAATTATTTCAAAACTAAAAAAAGTCATACTAAAATCGTAAAAGAAGGTTTAGTTCCAGGGCTTCATACTTTCACAACGTTAATCTACGTTCCCAATAAGGTCTCATAAATTTAAGTGGAGCACTGATATCGTCAGCACGAGCCCGCGCCCGCTCCCGCCCGCGTCCTCGTGCACAGTGCTCCCCGTAAGTGCGGTCCAAATGAGAGTCCATCTGGTTCGTGCTAGTCATTTAGAAATATTAAATGAGTATTTTAAAAAACCGACTTTGCAAGTGTATATAAATGGCTAATGTTGAGGCAGGTCGTAGCGCTCTCGACGATTAGGTGGAAAGTGGGCACAGAAGTGTCTTTACACCAGGTTTACGCTCCGCCTGCATTTAATATATTGCTTTGATAACTTTTAAATAACGTAAGGGCCCGCACCGTCTCTTCACGAGCGACCAGACGACGACATGGTCTAGTATGTATCTTATACGTTAATATAACAATAACACTGAACAAGTGTATATTTATACGGCAACAGCGCTACGTTGATAATGACTAAAGACATAAATACCAGCGCTAAGTCACATTGATATATGGAAAACGGACAAGGTCAGGCGACGGCCACGTGCTCACTGTATATACGAGTATACTATACACACAGTGCACAGGTGTACAGTTCCTGCATATATTACATATCGGCGCATATCCACTACAACGGCACCGACTTACCGCTGATCTTGTAAACTGTAACGAAATATCGTTAATTAAATACTTCTAAACTTAAGTAGGGATATGAATTTAAAACCAGATTCATTTCGATTTCGAAATAACAACTAAGTATTCGTTACCGAGCGACCTTATTCACACACACCTCGATGACAGCGCTAATTAATATTAAAAGTTGAGATCAAATGAGAGAGTATCAGAATCAGAAGTGAAGCAATCCCCCAAACCGGTTTGTTGTGTTTCAAGACGTCCGGACAGATAACGATCGATCCGGCGACCACTCCGCGCTCTGCGGCAACAACAGTATCATGTATGTATGTACGAGTATGTAACAATATGTGTACATGCATTATCGCGCCGCGAGCTGTGTGTCTTGTGATCGACCATCTCACGTGTGGCTTGATATAGCTGATGTACGTAAAGGTGGATAGAGCAAGGGATGAGACGATCGTTTCTACAACGATAACGATATTGTTGGCGATTATAATACTCTCTTAATCTTATATTGTGGCTTCAATTTTTTAATTGGTAATACGACAATTTATGGGACCAAAGTCATCTATACTTATGATAAATCCGTAACCGATCACTGTATCTTGAAGCAGAATTAAAAAATATATAATATTAGATTACATTAATTATTGTAATAGGGCCTAAGATAGTAACTTGTCTGCTTGTACGTTTGTACGCGCTAATCTCAAAGCTAACTAAATTTAAATGCAATTTTCACTATTACATTGTTGCAATCTTTCTTCAACAAATATTTTTAGTTTTATTTAAATCGTTCAGTAAAAATGGGTTACGTCAATTTCAATTTCTTAGTTCGACAAATAAGTTACAACATTTTTAATCCCATAGCTGATTTTTTTATTTTTAATGTACAGATATTATCTCATAAGCGTGATAATGTTATTAGAGCAAGAAAGTAATTGATATTAGTCAATGAAGTAGTGTAACTCAAGCGAGTGCAGCTGCGGACGGGTGCTGGTATGCAATATTTGTAAACAGAAAAAAAATAGTTTTTTCTTTGAATTGTCTATTAATATTGAATTGAGCCTTGGCACCGTACAAAGTCAGCAAAGTTGATAATTTCCAAATCGCGATCCAAGAACACTTCCGGTCCTTCACTAACAACCGCACTCGTATTAACTATTATAATGAAGCGCTACTTTTCGCAAACACTCAATAACAGCTGTAGATGAGTAAGAAAGGGTTACGCGTAGAGGAAGTTAGATGATTCATCATCATTATGAGTAAGACGAGTGCGAACGAACAATGTTCTATACTAATATTTAGTCTCTGACCGGCTCTGATCTGCTCTGTCGCAGGACGTTCGGCGCGGCGGGTGATGCGGGCGCGGCGGACGCCGGCATGGAGCGCTGGCAGACCACGCTCGAGGACATGATCCACCTGCGCTCCCCGAACAATCAGGCCTTCAAGGACAACTACTGGGTATCTATTTACTTACTTGTAATACTAGTTTTAGTGCACAGTACACTAGTGTCGTTTATGACGAACGGCCAGTAATTCGGTTGTTGAAATAGCAATGGCTCGATAAAAAGTACTAAATACATGTTTCTTTATAAATTATTGTATACAAGTTAAGAAACATTTTTTTTTTCATTTCCCAAGTGGTTTCTTCGTTAAGTCAAACAGTGCTGCGCGTCGGAGTGAAGCAAAATTGATTTAAATGTTACAGAAAATTGCCAAACCACCGGCAACGAACCAAAATACATGTAATTATGTTTGTAAAAAGTTAAAGTGTTACGTCTCGTCACGCTCGTTACCTGCTCTGAACTTGTAACAGGTAAAATAATGAATATCACAGTTTCGGGAACAGTGATGACTTAATTACTTTTATGTTAATATTTAACGTAAGACCAATGAACTCACATTGGAACGCACAGTTTCTCACATTCTTCACAATTGATGTTACTGTTGAGTGTGCGGGCTGTGACGACAGCGTAGGTCAGTACCGGCCCGTGGTGCAAGTAGGTGGGCCGCGCGTGATGCGCCATGCCCTTCCCACTACGTCGCAGTTACACTGTGAAAGAACTAGATTTAAAACATATCTTTACATTAAGAATTCAACGTCAACATTACGACGAGTCACTGTCGACGTAACAGCAAAGAAAAAGACAATTAAAAGTATTATTGTTCTCGGTCCGCCGCAACGGCTTGTGTCTAGAGAGTGAAAGTGCCTTAATTGGGGTAAAAGTTTACTCAATCGAGCGAACTCCGGCGAGTGAAAGGATTTTCGGCGGCGACAGTTGCAGTCCGCCGGCACGCCGCCAGCGGACAAACGTGTCAAGGGAATCCACCGGTTACGTTATCCAGAACGAGCGCGGACTGCTGAATCGTTAAATACATAACAGATTAAAACATTACAAATATTTAGAGTATAAAAGTGGGTTTCTCACTATTATAGTTCCTCCAGCCAACTAGTGGAAGCGGATCACATGTTGTATAAGATGTGAGAATATATCTGTACCATGGGTGACGGGAGGAGATGAGATAATCAGTGTATAAGAACATTAGACAACACAAGACAATTTAAGATGCCAAATAAATAACAAGACCATTTAATATACAATTACAAAAGGTACATGTATACCTATATAGAAATAAGACAAATATAAATATCTATAGGTACATAAGTTTAGATACGTTATTTGCAAATGCTAGTATAAACTAGCAATTTGCTTGCGGCTTCGCCCGTTTTAACAACGTGATTATTAAAATGATTATTTATTTGAGGCTAGTCCCACGGGCCGCAGCGCTAGCGCTGGACTGTAAACGCAACAATTCGTGGCTTCGATCCCCACTATAATACCTCACACTAATGGGAACGGAATATCTTAACTAAGAGGAGTTAAATAATAAACTGACCATATATAACATCACTATTCGGAAGCATTCGTGTCATATTTCGCATTTTCATCTACACCTAAAAGTTCTCGTCCAAACAAGAAATCTCACATCCACACATGTGATCTCACGTCCACATTTGTTATCTCACGTATCCTCTCAAACGATTACTCGTGGTGTCATATCTACACAATAATGTGATGTCATATCCACACATGTGATCGCACGTCCACATATGTGAGCTCACGTCTCATATGATCCAATATCACATGTTATATCGACACATGTGACCTCATGTCTCCACATATAATCACATGTTTCATACGTCCACACCTATGATCTCACATCCGCATATATAAACAGAAGTCTAGACATGAGATCTCACTTCCATACTCCATACATATGAACCTTCGTCCGCTCATGAGATCTTAGTTAACACATGATCTCACGTGATGTCATATCCAGACATATGAGCTCCGATAATTGGATAAAGGTTTATCATAAACAAAATAAGGAAACAGGGAGGTATAATAGAGTACGAGCGTGCTACTTTAAACCCGACAAATTATGAGTTCGACCGACGACCTCGTGAATTTCTTAATATATTCATTTGTTTTGCTCTGGTAGTAAGGCCAAACGCGGCGTTGAGTTCCGTCTTTCAACAGGCAATGCATCAAATTCGGCGATACGGATCATCCTTAAACTAGGTTCCCGAGTTCCTTCTGTCTACCCGGCTATGTGCGGAACATAGAGCGAAGGAAAAATATTGCATTTCTGTTGCCGAATATTAGAAATATTGCCTTTAAAATATTACAAATTATTTCGATGTTTTTTGTATGACTTGACGGGAGCAGTACCGTGCCCCCAGTTTGGTATTTGTTTTTATTCATGGCTATTATTTAATAAATAAGGTAACGAATCATTTTACGTTGCTTCAGATTGTTCAGTACATAAGTCTTATATTTTCTTTTTAAATGTGTACTATATACTGTCGCGACATTATTGTTCGAATTGAACTTTTTAAGTAAAAATAATTTCGTCTTACATAATTTCTGCCTCACTTTAACCGTTTAGGCCGCGCGGGCACGTCTAACGTCCTAACGTTTTGTAACATCTTTTATTGAACTAGATACTACAGTATTTAACAACAAAAAAATATTTCACAAATGAAACCAATAGGTCCTAATACTAACACGTTCAACGAAATTGCATTTAAAGGAAAAAATGGATGGGATTTTTGAATGAATTAGAGGAGCTGGTCTTATAGCGATACGACATAAACTAAAAAGGATTTCTGTACGTATTTGGCGTTAATCTTTGATATATCAACCGTAAGATACCTTAAGATACAGGACCGCCTTGAGCTGAAGCGGAAGCGTATATAAAAAAGAAAATTCCGAGAAGATATTTCCGGGATGTCCGCCTGGGAACTACCTAAGCTGTAGCTCAGCTCAGCTCTCAGTGTGATCATATTTGCTAATTTCAGGAACGTTATAACACTTAAATTATAGTAAAAACTTCTGGCGAGGTTTTAATTGTCTGTATAAGTAAATATGTGACGAGACGCGTCTTTTTGTCTACAACAATTTCCTTTTCGCAATTTAAGAAACCACACTATCTGTAGTATATCTATGCTTCCTTATAAGTGCCGATTACAAAAACTTTTTAATCATAAAATAACGGCTCCGGTAGCGACGCCACCGTTCTTTTATCTATTTGAACACGTTAACATTGGCCACTTTGTCCCTATTATCATTTGATTGCTTTTAATTTGGCAGAGAAAAGGACAAGTATGGCTCGCTTACGGTTCATTCATGTTTTAGCACGAAATGTTTAATAGAACCAAAAACAAAACATTTAACTAATAACTTTGAACTTAATAAAACAAGAAACTAAAAAAATAAAAAAGTAACAACGGAATTAAGAATAACAAGAATTAAGCGAAAATATCTGGAAACAGTTCTCTCGTATCAATAAGTCTATCTATTGTAATGGCCGACATATCCCGACCATTATTAATGTCAAAATAAGTTTGAAGTTTGACAATAAAGCGACTTTAGATATTTTCATATGTCAATTTTTTACCAAATAGTCATTAAAAATAAAGAAAATGATTTAAAACATTTACAATATTTCATTTTAATCAAATCTCAAAGAATTACATTACTTCTACAGACACCATTTAATTATTTTGCTTAACCTTTTTTTTGATTTGTTTACTTTGTGTAACGCCCTCCTGAATTTCCTGCATCATTGCTATTTCATATTTCTCTTAATGGACACTGCTCCTGGTTAGTAACTTATTACGTGTAATGATTAGACTTGGATATTCGAGTGAGTAGCGATCTTCCTGACAAAAGTATAGCACGTCTGTAGTCAGTATAGCGAGATAACAGAAGATGACACGAAGTTGTTAAGGTGTTAGTGCCTGTAATGACAATACACTAAAAGTTACAGTTGACCTGCAATTGTTTAAAGAAGCAGACCGTCGTCGATGAAGGTCTACCATTAAATAACACACGCGGCGTTCTAGAAAGTCTACGGCAAGCTATATATTTGTGATCCATGAGCATTAACCGCGGAGTAAGTCCTATGACAACGATCGGAACTTAAGAAGTAAATCATGAAAGTTACAAAATATTACGCTCCAATTCAGTGGACGAGGCAGTGTCTGCGTGAGATCACGACGCTCAGATGCTCTGTGCTCTCTGCAAGGACATCTCACTGATTGTAAGAGCAAAAGTGATGAAAACTTAATATCAATAAATTAATACATTTTTTTATAAAAAGATTTAATTAATAATTGAACATAAACGAAAGTAGTTTCTTAGAACGTTAAAAATTGTTTAAATTAAAATATTTAATGTTTCACTCGTATTAAAGTTTCTCATAGATACGTTAAGTGTGTTTGAGTTTAATTCCGTGACGCCCGCGGGGCGTGTTTTTTTTATTAATATTCCATATAGAAATGGCTTTTTAATCGAAAAAATTGAAAATAAGATTACAAGTATTAAATAAAAATGAGTCTCAGTACCCGACGTGCGTCGTACACACTACACACTACTACTACAGTTACTCTATCTACATAGATTCAGGCTGTGGCTGTCGTAAAAGTTTAATTATCATTTTTAAGACCCAAGAATTTATTTAAAATTGATGTATTTTTTTTACTTATTAATCGATTACACTAAAATAAACACTATGTTAAAGGTCGCCAAAATATAGTCGTGAAAACTGGATTTAGATATGGTTAGCCGTTTCTGAGTTTAGTGCGTACAAACGCACATACAAAGAGATAAACAGACGAATAGACAAAAAAAAATAAAAAAGTACTATTTTGGGCCTTATTACACATTAATAAACGTCATAATCATCCATTTACAGACAGTCGATCCAACAGTCGATTACAGATTTATAAGCATATAGCTATAGATTTGCGAGTGAAATTCGATTATAAATAGTTATTTAGATTGTAAATACAATATAATGTTTCTTGACTAAGGCCGAAAGTATCTTGTTCTAATATAGTTTATTTTTTTTTGTATATATATATAAATAAATGCAAGTGGAATACATATGTATGTATTCCAATATCCACTTGTCCATAGGTCGCGATGTGGTGTATTACACTTCATTATATGTGATACTTAGTAATTTACAGAAAGCGTGTACTTATGTGGTACACGGCGGCCGCTCGTGTGTTACACATTATACGCAAAAACATATCTAATGCAACGCTTAAATACAAACTGAAGTAAAGAGTAAGGACACGTGGATGTCGTTGAGTATTTCCCTTTCACTAAATAATGTTCTCATCTAAACGCGTATTCAGTAAATACATTTTACAAATACCGTAACGATGTTAAAACACATTTATGTCACTTATATATATATATATATATATATATATATATATATATATATATATATATATATATATATATATATATATATATATATATATATATATATATATATATATATATATATATATGTATGTATGTATGTATATGATCGGTCGGCTATGTATGCATGCCAGCGTCGTGCGAATCGTCGGATACGTCCAGTGGACGGAAGCGCGTGCCGGTACTCCACAGCCACACGCCGCTCAGTGGGTGTCGACACCGCTCTATTCACTTAGAGCCTACTGAAAACTACCTTAGAGCAGATTGTTCGTTGAAGTAAGTGTACGGGTGCAAAGAAAGTAGTAGAATGGTCAATTTAGTGCAGAGTCGCTTAATCCATTGATGTATAATTGTGTACCGTTGCGCTTTGGTCGCGTCGGTCGCGTGGCGGCGCGTGACCGACGTGAGCAGCTTACATTAAATAGAGAAATGTGCTCGGACGTGTCTCGATCACGTTCCATCGACTATTAACAATTTAACAATTTTTATATATATATATATATATATATATATATATATATATATATATATATATATATATATATATATATATATATATATATATATATATTAAAAATCATATACAAAACGACTATTAATCCTAATGAACCATTCGACTTGTTTTATTTGTATTTAGTGATTTGCAGTCGAATCAGACCTGAGAAGAACCATCGGTCAGCGGGACATTCCTCTTTTTTACAATAAAGTATTAAATCAATTTATAAGGTCAATTGTATTAATTATACTTTTGAAATAGAGGCGAGCGAACGAGCAGTGGATCATTTTTTAAATCATATTTTAGTATAGCTTTTGACACACAAACTTCTTTTCCAACTTTTTAAAATTGTGAAATAGAAACGTTTCGGACGTTTTCTGGGACTCTATTATAAAGGCGTAGGTACTACACGTTGACCAATAAAATAATTGCAGACTCGATGCAGTTAAGATACAGCCGCAATAAGTTTAGGCCAGTTTCTAATATTAATATTATGTAGATCACCGATTTTCGTAAAATAACTAATATTTTTCTTAAAATACTTAATATTTACAAAAATGCATAAACTTAAAGCATTTTTTTTAAGGTTAGGACGGTAAAAAACTCCAAGGAGAAGTTTCGTAAGATTTATTAAATCTTCACTGCGACGAATATGTGTTCAGAATATGCGTTGTTCAGTGCTTGTG
Organism: Eueides tales michaeli; assembly: GCA_018249855.1. Lineage (NCBI taxonomy): Eukaryota > Metazoa > Arthropoda > Insecta > Lepidoptera > Nymphalidae > Eueides > Eueides tales. The sequence continues at coordinate 43,137 of DWMZ01000004.1, forward strand.
ATGTATTTGCAATCGAAAAGGGAATATGGGATCAGATACATTGCTACAACAACAACTTGGCCTTTACGATCATTTCCTCAGATGAAATTCCGGCAGTGAGTGAGTGTGTAGGAGTTCGATTGTAAGCAATATATAAGCAATAAGCAATATATAATATTGTAAGCAATAAGCGATGGCGTTCTGTGGCAACTACCGTCGCTCTCTGCGCCTTCAGAAATAAAAGTTATCTTATTATTATAATCAATTATAATAACTCCTATCTTTACAGATACGAAGAAATTATTAATAATATTGCTTGTAGCCATTATGTTTATATTAAATACGCACTCGCTTGAATTCCTCTATTTTATTTACTAATCTTAATTTCTTCCTTGTTCTAATACAACTTTCACTTATAAAGCAGTATTTATACCTTGAAAACTAAAATTCCAACTAAATGAATAAAAATATTGTAATAATTTTGTCGAACTATATATGCCAAAATATTATAGTGACAATTGACAACAACTAAACAAATAAATAGACAAAAGATATGCTCCTTCCTTCACAGTACGAAAAAAGTACTGCCATTGTTATATTGAGCGACGTCTTTCTATAAGTGTTTCTCAATAAGTGCAGTAATTCAATTATATTTACATTTATTTCAAAAGTTTTTTCTTGAAATAGATGACAATTTTGTAATAATTGCAAAATAATGTTTTAACAAGAGATTTCGAAATAATTTTCTACCTATTGGTTCCGTACCTACATTCGAATTTTGAAAAAAAATCACCACAGGAGGTCTTCTTGTGACCCCCTGAGTCCGAAAACTTTGCACTAAAAAATCGACTCCGCGAATCCCTAAGTCTCACTTTTTATGAAAACACATTTTCGGCCATAACTCTTTTCCTATGGAAATTAGATCAACCATTCTTTTTGCATGTGATGTCAATGATGAATACCTGCTACTTTTAATTATAAGACCGAAAACTTCAAACTTAGGAGTTGGGGTAAAAAAAAACGAAATTTCGTAGGAGAAAATTCGTAGCTCCTTAACGGTAAACATTCTATTTATCGGAAGATTTTTTACTGAAGGTTTATTTTTCTTATCTAAATGTAATATTTTTATCTAAAAAAAACTTTCCAAAAAGTTACCGTTTTCGAGGAAAAAAGTAAAAAGTAGTAGTAGCAGTAAAAATATAAGTAGCGGTGCGGTAAGCTGTACACTATTTTTTAATCGGACAGGAAATCTACGTCCTGCCCCTGCAGAAACGGATTTTTTTAATTTCAAATGTTTCAAACACAAAAGTAACACGTACCGTGTACGTTCGTATTTAAATAAAGAAATTTCATTGTAGGAATGACATTGCAACTTGCAGAAACCACCGTCAAGTAGCTACTGCTTACTTGGAAATACCTCCATGGCGTGCGAGTACTGTCGGTTAATGGTTTCCCTCGAAGAGGATCGAATTGCCGACTTTTCGTTTCTAGACGGCCCCGGTCTCACTCCCGAGTCGGCATCGTGTCACGCCCGAGCGTCGCGCTGAGGACCGGTTAATTTATATCATTACCGAGTACTCGTTAACACTCTTGTCACGATTGAGAACGACTATTTGATAGGCGGTTCACAGTCGCGAGACAACATATATGTGTACTCGTATGAACCTGTTACTTTCCATCTTAGTAGAGACCATGTCCATCGAGTACAGGGGCCTATTCTTGATCGTTTTCTCTTTCTTATATATATATATATATATATATATATATATATATATATATATATATATATATATATATATATATATATATATATATAAATGAGATACCATATTTAGTGGGAAAGATCCATGGGATAGTATGTACATTGTTAATTTTTAAAATAAAAAGGAGATAAAAAGTATATGTCGATGTGAACAATGTTATCTTAAAAATAGTACACTGGTTAAGTGTTAATAACTTACTACTGAACAGTAAAAAAATTAAATGTATGATATTCGTAAACACGAACATTGTGAAAGTCAATATGCTCTTGAATGGTGAAGCCGTGGACCCTGTTGATTCTACGGTATTTCTCAATATCAACATTGACTCCAAATTAAAGGGGGGGCCTCATATTGATGGATTGGCGAATAGACTTATTAGCGCAGCAGCTTTCGCAGTTAAAAAAAACAGAATATTAACTAACGTGGAAACGTTTACTTTAGATACTTTCATAGTATTATGTCCTACGGCATTTTACTTTGAAATCTGTCTTGCAGAAACGAAAAGCTATTCACGAAATTTAATTTGGGCCCTGATTATTCTTTAAGGGAAAAATTTAAACAAATTAATATAATTTTATTTAATTGCGTACGCTTTTACAATATAATCCCCGAGAAATTTCCATTTCACAATTTTAAATTGTTGCGAAAAGACGTTTGTGTAAAAAAGGTTATTACCAAATTAATGATTTTCTAAATGATAACACGCCTTGGGAATGAAATGCTCGCTCCAGACTATTTCAAATGCATCATTGTCACATATAAATAACATGATGTAAACAATTTATTTTAAAAAAAGGACATGTCTCGCTGAGTTTCTTGCGCCGGTCCTCAGGTCTGAGGCAGCAACTTAAGTTAACCGGTGGTAAATTGTTTGACGTTCAAAATATGAAGGTTGTAACTTGATAATTATAATAAATATTTGAATTTGAGTTGTCCCGGACGGTCAGCGGCGGTCTCGAGCTGTCAGAAGAAATGAAGCAACTAACAATATTTTCTAACGCTGTTCAAGTATAAATGTATGTGTTAACTGTTCTTGTGTATGAATTTTTTTTCCATGCTCGCGCCGACACACGCCGACACAGTGTTGGCGTGTGTCGGCGTGTGTCGGCGGCGAGGACTGAACAGTGATGACACGTGCTTGTACTTGTAGCATGGTAAGTATCTAACGAGGAGAGGCACACGATTGTTTCATAACGCAGTGCAACAAAAAGAAAGTATATGGCTGCTGATGATGCTATGAATAATTTATTTGTGTGACGTAAATATTTTACGGTAAAGTACCGTCCCAGGGCCTCGCCGACTGCACCGGTTGACCGTTTACTAAGTGTTTATTTAAATATTTTTCTTACATGTTCATTATTTGAAACACGACAGAAAAAACCTTGAAAGCAGAAATTACAAGTACAAATGACGCGTGAAGCCGTCTGTGCGGGCGCGGGCGCGGGCGAAGGCGCGTGCCTTCGAGCATCGCGTGCGTTTAATGAGTTCTATAATTCAATAGCTGATCTCCTTTTGTCTTACGATTTCTTCTCATTAGCATATTTGTCTATAATCAATGCCACTGACGGCTCCTCTGCAAGTCCGTACTGGCACACTAGCGCACTGCATCGAGTAGAAGTGAATGCGGCGATAACTTACATTAATTTTATCTTCATAGTATCATCTACGAAGCGAGTCTTGTGATGTTTTCGATTTTGTTACGTCGGATGATAGCTACCAATTTACACTTGGGTACTAAATGCTAAGTGTAGTTTACAATTATTGCATTAAGAACGTAAGTATCTACGTAGACACTGTGCACTGTGTGTGTGTGTGTGTGTTGTTGTTGTTGTTGAAGGACTCCGAGTCTCACGCTTGTGTTGCTTGTGTTTGTTTCCAGGCGCAGAATGGGTTCGACGAGTTGCGTCGCTACGTGAAGCAAGGCAGCGACTTCAGCAAGGAGCTGGCTGCCATTCTACAAGAGAGGTCACTATTATATATTTAAGGAGCATTTACTTATTATAAAGACAACGAGACGTTTTAAAATATTTCGTATTGTCAGCTAACAATTTTCTTACATTCGTACGTCTATAGTCTGTATTGTTCGCGAAGCCGATTTGATTAGAATCCATGACATTTTCTTATCGGTTATTTATGTGTCAGTTTAGCTAACGGCCCAGAGGGGGCCGCTCTAGTCGCTCCGGTCGCAACTCGCCGGCGAGAGTCATATTGTAGATAAGCAATCTTATCGGCATTTCTTTGCAACGTTCGCTTTCTATAGTAATAATGAAATACACTATTGTTTACGGCCATGGCGTTTTGACAGGAACAATAACGTTTTGTAATTGAACTCAGTTTCGAGCTGTATCCTGCACGTAGATAGCATGCCACTTTCCGTAGAATTCGAGAGCAAATAAATGAAAGTATTAAATAAATAATTTGCAAATATTAAATATTTGCTCGATTGGGGATCGACCGCAACCACACCATACGTTTACACGCTTGTGTCCCTGCGCTATGATAGGTAACTGAAGCGTACAGTATTAAACCTTAGCTGTGTCCATAACTTATCTATATAAGTGTCATCATAATTTTGTAGGTATTTGTTTATAGATGAGTAACTTTATAATAACATGTAGGTAATATACACACGTAGTTCGAAGGCCAATAATAATCATACTTTAATCTTAACTAAATATATTATATTAAGACATTATAAGCACCTACAAAGCGAGCGCGTCGGCGGCGACGGCGCTGGCGCCCCTGAGGTTGTGGCAATGGCCACAAAAATAAAAATAGTCTCGCCACGCCAAGTGGGCCGCGCCGGACACAAATACGACACGCTTACGATTTTAATAATTATTATTTCCCAAAGCTCCGAGTATTGTTTACAAGTAGTCACTGTATCTATAGTTATGTTGTTCTCGTACCGTGGACTGCACACAGAGTGCTCTCAGCGGCCGACAAACTGTTACGCCACTGCGATTATTTCTCGTGTTTACTTCCGTGGTGTTACATAGCTTAGGAATGAGTTACGCCCGTTAAAGCTTCTGTCTGACTCGCAGGGTAGAGGCGGAAATTTACTATTCAAAATGCTTGGCGAAACTTGGTACAAAGCTGAGCAAAGCCTGCAAGGAGAGCGTCGGCTCCTGCGCCGACGCGTGGAAGCATGTGGCTCTGGAGATGGAGAAACGATCGGAGATTCACAGGTGAGACCAGCTCATACTTTCACAAGAGCTTAGCGGTATATGCATCGTGATCAAATATCGAGAGATTCGATGACGACATTCAAGACTTTTGTATTGAGCCACTCAATATCTTGAATGTCGGAACAATTTTTCTTCCCACCAGGAAGAGGAAATGTAAATAATTCATAACTGCCGTTATTTCCGGGGATCACACCTCCTGCTCCACGAGAACTTTCTAAATTTGTAGAAGCTAAAACATATCATTTTATTTTTATTACAGAAATTACTCCGGTACATTGTCGGAGGAACTCGTAAAGCCAATGAAACATGTCATAGACGGTCAACTTAAACTTAGGAAAAAGGTACGAGACACGTTTTGATAAAATTGTGTTGCACCTTGTGTCTCTTAAATTAGATTCACATTCTTATTGTTGTTAACATAATTCGTATTGTTATTAATATAATGGATTCTACAGATCGAGGGCAACGTGGACAAGATGACGCGGTCGCTGGTGGAGTGGCGCTCGGCGGAGGCCAAGTCCAAGCGGCAGTCGCACGCGGCGGCACGCGAGAACGAGAAGCTGCAAGACGCCGCGCTCGAAACAAGGTCTGACCACAAGCCCATGCTATTGAGCGAGGATCCTTCTATGTGTCGTTTGTATAATATATACATATGCCTATTGCTATGCGAATGTCTGTGCGCTACCGAGCCGTGCGAGGTCGCTAGTCTACTATAGTAGAAGCGTAGTGCATCGAGTGGTGTCTGTCAGCAGCTCCCGCATGGCGCGCAGCTCCAGCGTGGGTCACATCCCGCAATCCATGCTGAGCGCGGCGCGCGCCGAGCGCACAGCGGCGGCCGGCGGCGAGCGCGACTCCGCCAAGTTGCAGTTGAAGCGGCGCAAGACCGAGGACGCCGTCAAGAAGGCCGAGGTGGAGTACTACAGTGTGTGCGTGGCGGCCGAGCGCGCGCGCCTTGAGTGGGAGACCAGCGTGGTGAAGGGCGCCGGTATGCTGGAGGCCCTGGAGGAGGAGCGCCTGACACAGCTCAAGACCGCCGCCGACTGCTACCTGCGTCTGGGCGCCGCCGTGCCGCCGCAACTGGCGGCTGCTTGCGCGGCGCTCGCGGCGCCAATCGCCGCCGCCGACGCTGGTGTGGACGTGCGTGTGGTGCGCGGCGTGCGCGGCGCGCCCGTCGGCGCCAGCGACCAGCTGCTGCCCGACTTCTACTGCGAGCACACCACGCTCGCCATGAACAAGGAAAGACGGAAACAGGTACATACGAGTACTTAAAATGAAAATTCATGACATACATATATACGTTATACTGCAAGAAGTGGATGTGTTGTATATTAATTGTTTTGTTTATAGGCTTTAGTAAAAATCTTGCAACTAGTAAAGCAGGACATCGAGCGCGAGCGCAAGTCTAAGCAGGGGCTGGAGAAACTGTCGATGGCGATGAAGCAGACGCCCACCTTCGGCAGCGACGACTCGCAGCAGAACGTCGCGGACAAACTTTATCATGTGAGACCTTACTACTATACAATGATCCATTATGGGGCTACATGCGGCGGCGGTCACACAATCTATGTTTTATTCTAAATATCGTTACATAATTTTTGGGGCTGTCTTGGTGCAGCGTCTCAAGCGTGTGAAGCGTCTTGTGGGTTCGATCCTAACTCGAGGAAATTAAATATTTAATTCATCGCTCTGGTAACAAGGCAAAAAACGACTTTGAGTTCCGCCACTCAACGCGCAATGCTTTAAATTCAGCGGAAAGGGGGGAACTGAAATGAAACGAATTGTTATTACTAGGTCCCTAAGTTCCCTCTGTGTAGGGTACACATGTCATGTCATGTGCATGATACATGCGTAAAGCTGAAAAATAATATTATTTTTGAAGTGGTAATCTAAATGTGCTTAGAGAAGCAATATACTTATTTAGAAAGAGTATAAATATTTGAACGAAGGGTGGACCGTAACGTTGTAACAATCGTATAAAAATTGGACGTAACTTGATAAGAACGTATGGTTTAGCGGTCAGAGTTCAAATTATACGTGAGTAGCTACGTTAGTACGTAGTGAGAGTTAGCTACGCTAAAAATTATATACGTTTTCTAAATAAGTATACTACAAATTTACAATATTATTATAATATTTGCCAATTAAAAAAATATCGAATAAATCTGTTTTTTTTTCAGTTTCGCGCTGAATCATGCGTATAGCAAGTTGGGCAAAGGGATAAAACAATCTTTTGCCGTTAAGACACTTCCTTTCCTCACATTTCACGGGATTTGAGGCATTGCATGTTGCGTGTTCATTGAAGCAGTTAGAATATCTAATATAAATATTTTATTTCCTCGAGAGGAGGATCTATCTGTCGCTTTTACGACTGTAAACACCTCTGTATTCCTATGCCACAACAGGCTTCAATTGTATTAATTTTTGTGTTTTCTGAACTAGCTTTAAATTTTTCTTTATATTGCCTACTGAATTTAAACTAGGACTAGGCCAACATATATGTACATATTTAACTACCTATATTGCTCATATGAAAATATAAGCATTATCTCATCACTCCAGTAGTATTTGAACCCAAAACTAGTCAGTTATTAGAGGTGCTCGTACCGTACCGCTGCGATCACGAGAATGACTCGACTATGTTCACTAAACAGTTCTAGTAGTATTTTGTTAATACATATGTTTGACGTACGCACATTGCGTGTGCGTTGACTTAACGGAGGTTACATATTGTACGTCGCACTCGACAACATTATTGCTCGTAAGTAATACTAGTTTGTAAGTTTATCTAAGCTGCAGCCGCGATTTCTATTAAACTGTTGTTATTTACAATTACATTTAATTTCTTAGGAAATGTATAAAAATTTGAACCCGACTCTTGAATATTTTTATAGGTCTATTACAGCATACTTCTGTTCATATGATATCTGTATGTATATCTGTAGATTTTAATAAATTTCTGTTACAAAAGCGTTAAGTATTAGGTTTAAATTTTCATACGTTTTCTAAAAAATATTCTTTCTTGAGTATATATAGTATAATTAAATTTGCTGCCGCGGCGGTTTCTGGTTGCGGCGTCAGTTATAACACAATACAATACGATATTCTCATAAGCATTTTAACATATCTTATTTATTTTGTTATTAAATCTATAAGAATTTTGATGTAGCTTGATGAGAAACTTTCCCTGGATTGTTTGGACGGCGTCCAAGAGGCGCGGGTTCGAGTCCCTTTACGTAATATTTTTTGTATGTTATGTAACATATTTTTCATCGTTAGCGTGGACTGACACTAAATATGTTAAAAATGTTCTAGCAGATGCAAATATTTAAGTATGTAATTTAACGCAATATATAAGTCAACGAGTGAACTCGTTGGTGTGTACAGATGAAGTCAATGCTGACGTACCTGGAGGCGGTGCGCTACAAGACGGCGGCCTCCCTGAGCGCGCTGGACGCCCGCCAGCCCGCGCCGCACCCGCTCGCCGCGCACATCCGCGTGCTGCGCGACAAGCAGGGCCTGCAGCAGAGCATACTCAAGGTACGCAGCGTAAATGCCTCTCATAGATATGACATTTGGTTATCACGTTGCACGATGCCTTCTTACGTTACATGAGTGACTGATCTGTGTCAGGTGCCGCCGTGGCTTCAGACGGACTATCAAAATGAAGTGAACAAGAACCTCCAGCCGAACTACAGCGCGCTGTCCAAGAGTGTGAACGGCGAGGAGCGCGAGCGCAGGGACTCCATAATGAGCCGCGCGTCCAGCAAGCTACGCATCGAGCACCTGTCGTTCCGCCGGCACGCGGAGCACAAGAGCGCGCCGCCCACGCCGTGCTCCGCACCGCCCGCCGCGCCGCCCTCCGCGCCGCCATCCGCGCCGCCCTCGCCGCCGCCGCCCGACAGCCCGCTCGACTGGAGCGAGCGCGGCGCCGGCGACGGGCTCTCCAACCAGCAGGACAGCGACTTTGGTAACACATATTTGTTTTGGATTCGGTAAACGACTGCAATACATATTCCTCATATTCTGACAACAATCTTAACAGACAGACACTTTTTATTACCCGTTAAAGATCTCATTTCGATGAGTATGTATATTTTTTATGCATATAACTACACCTTGTGAACAGTGACGACCTAATTACTAATTTGATTGTTATTTTTATATGATCTTCTTTAGACCTACCCATAGCTAGTTACAACTACTGAATTCTATTTGACGAATGACGAACGGCAACGTAACCTACCTGTTCTAGAAAAATCTTGCTGCGGTATATTAAGCAATCTATTACAGAAACTAAACAGGAAAAAAATACAATACATTATAAACTGACTTCACTTCACTAACAATAAGAAACTTAATACATAAAATAATATAACTTTACATTTGGAACATTTTTTATGCAAATCAAATACGAAAAAAACAATAGATACTAAAAAATGAAGACTTGCAGCTTCAATGGTCATACTAAGATAAACCTAGTTAGCTGGTGCATCTGTAAAAAAAGGTCGTAAAAGGTCTAGCCTTATATGCGTGGGGAAGCTGCACTGGAGAAAAATGGAAAGTAGGGAACGGAAGTGCCTCAATCGTGCCAGAGAGTCTTTAAACTAGGTTCCCAGTTCCCTCTAGCTATCCTGCCACGTGTCGAATACAGCATGAAGTTGAATAACTTTTTATAGTTTTTTATCCAAATGGTTTTTTTATATAGTGTCATTAATTTGTGCGCTTGTGATATTTTTCGAAATATTTAAAGTTTTACGGCTTGATAAAAGAATAAAGTTGTAATTATTAATTAAATTGATTATATATTTACTCTAAAATCACTTTTTTAAAATTCGAACGGCTATTTAATGTATGTATTTCATAATAAATATTATATTTAGTTTATATATAGATGCTCAGTTTGATGAAATGAAGGGTTGTTATCCCATAACTACCTTACTGTAAGGGTTAGAGACAAAAGAATAGAGCAATATAAATATAATCATATTAAAAATAAATTATTTTATATCCAGCCATAACAGCCAGTGCAGCCTGCGCTCCTTTGCTTAAAGATTTATTGATGTGGGTTTTTAAACGTAATTTTTTGGACCTTTCTTTATGTTTGGATACTGCGGATTCGAATACGGCTACAGATATCTGACACATTACTAGTACATATATACCACAAATTAACTGCTTCGACCTACTAATGTCTATACTTTGGTAAAGTTCTCAAGTTATAATATTAATTAATGTAATTAAAATTTAGCATATCCAGTAGAAATTGTAAGCTAAGATCGGTTTGTCTCGTTAACCAACGTTTCGGTACCAATTCCCCGTAGACTGTATGAGTCCGGGAATCTACGGGGATTATGTGCTACTTATAAAATTATTATGTTATGCACTTCTTTTCTGTATATAGATCAAGTGTATTATTTTATTTTAACGAAAAGTATCTTATTTATTAAGCCAAACCTATCGTTTTTGATACAACAGTATAATAATCTATTATAGGTATAAAATGTACTATAGGAGGCCAAAGCCTCCCTGATTTATAAATCAGGCAATCAAAGCATAAAGGATACTCTTAGGTATATATTTTTTTTCTGTATCCCAAGGGACTAAGTTTAATATCACCAAACAATTCGAAAAAGATATCTGGACAGACGGACATACAGACAACAAAGTGAATCTAATGTAACAATAAAGTGAAGTAAGCTTTAAGTTGTTTTTTGACACACGTGACCTTAAAACTATTTCAATCTATTATACTGAATATTATCTAGGATAATTGTTGTTTCACTCCAGTAAGTTCGGTAATGTGTGTGCAGATGAATTCTCATCTCAAAGCGACAGTTCGGCGGAGGCGCGCGACGAGCGGGCGCAGGCGCCGGCCGCGCCGCAGCACGAGTACGTCGGCAAGTGCCGCGCGCTGTACTCCTACGAGGCGCGCCTCGACGACGAGCTCACGCTCGCTCCTGGTCAGTCTGTTATACATACATCAACTATAGTCCGGCGTTCTATTTTCTCAAAATAAATTTGAAAACAATTAAGTAGTGCAGAGGCACTACTTTAGGATTGTTAAATTAATCATATTAATATTTCATATCTAAAAAAATATTCACGTTGTTTTCGTTGTCAAGTGCCCACTGAGGACAGCGCCATTATGCTTTATAACATGTTGGTAGGAATCTTAGAATTCTGTGTCTTAAGTAACTATTATTTTGTGCACCGTCTGCAGGTGATGTGATAAACATTTACGAAAAGCAAGACGACGTGTGGTGGAGCGGCGACCTCAACGGCGCGTTCGGCATCTTCCCCTCCTCCTACGTAGAGGAGATCACCTCCTGTATATAAGGCACGCACGCACGCACGCGAGCTGTACGGCCGACGAGTCATGACCGCCCTAAAACAAGTTAGCCTTACTGAACTTTTGCTGCTTGTTCACACGGGAAGTAAATGTACAGTTAAAAGTAACAAATCACGGCGGTAACGACTGGTGACCGTACTGTATAACTCTCTGTCTGTTTGGCAGTAAAATATATGTGTGATCTTTGAGTGATCGAATACATTAACTTAAATAGGAAAATGATTATAATAAATTAAACTAAGTATAAGTTAATATGTAAACAAGTAATTTGTCTATAGCGGACTGTTGGTTGGGTGAGACTGGACATTGAATATTTGATAATAAGCTCAAAGTGTTTACTATACAAGTAAGACGTAGGTAACTACGACGTAGACTTATCGTGGCACAAAGTGATACAAATGTCGCGTGGTCGTCGACTGTGGACGTCGCGCCACGATATTCGCATGCTGCATCGCAATAAAAATGGTTGTGCAAAATTATTGTTCAATGAAAATAACTTGAAATTTATTGTACTGTTCCATGTTGTATTTTATTTTGATTATAACATTATGATTACTATGATTATATAATAGAAAATAACATCCATTTATGGATCCAAGCTGGCGAAGCCGCAAGTTTACTAACAGGCGACGGCGACACTAACATTATTTATAGGAATTGTCTAGACGCAAGGCAGCGCGCACGTGACGCACGTGTTACACGTGTAGCACGTGTCACAGGTGCGGCCGGCGAGCGAGCTAGCTGGTGTACGTTACGTGTAAAAGTAAACCAAAGCATTGTATGTAATAAAGCACAGGTGATATGCGCATAGCAGACTCTAGTTGTTATTTGGTGATTATTTTAATATATATGTATTGTTCAGCGTTCACTGTCGTTTCATTTCGCCACTTGCTCCGGTTGATGAAATAAAACACTAATTGAGATGACAACAAATTGTTTATTAAAATAACGTTGATACATTACAGTATTGGCAAGAGGACTATAGTCCACACATCTCCTGGCGTCCCCGCGGGCGGCGGGGGGCGGTGACCTAACGAGGTACAATCAATGAACTCGGACGTACTGCCCACGACGAGTTTCACTCCCACGGTCAGAACGAGCTCGCCGCCCCCTCGCGCGCCCGCCTCGCATGTAATCACTTACGATACAAGCAAATTCACACACAGTGATTCACAATGAAATTTGATTAAATCAAGTTCCTTATTATCCCCTAAGTATAACGTCGTAGTGTCTAAGTATTCCGAATACAATATACATACTTGGGCACTCGTCCCCCGAGGCGCTTCGCCTTCCCCCTCCTTTCACTAATACATCACAATACTAAATTTCTCCTTAAAATTTAAATTATGGACTCTTTCAAAAATACGCACAATCTTTAGACAATAAATCGAAAATATACTCATCCTCAGGTCTCTACAGAGCGCAAGGCGCGCCCCCGGGGCCGCCCCGTGCTCCTACGACACTTCTCTATATATAATATACACGTGAAACATTGTGCTGGGCATTCGCGGCCGTTGCGACCGTCCACACTACGTCTATGGGTACATCAACACTCAACACTGCCGCACTCACTACTGTCTTATATAATACTACCCGGTACTAACATAGTGATATTGTACGAGCATGTGTGCGTTTGGTTTCTACTCACACAGCTAGCCCAGTCTCTGCTGCTGCTCGGACGTGTCACGAGTACAACACGACATACATGCATACATACATAAATACGTACAGTAATTGAATAGTGATAATGATAAGATGAAACTTACAAGTATAAGTTAAGACGCGTCGGGCGACGCGCATCAAACACTAATTAATACCCGATTACTTCAAAATAAACTTGTCCGCGTACGTAATATTTACATAAATACATGAAACATTGAATCAAGCTTCGCTTCCATAGAGTAATGACGTTGTAACGTCACACACAGAAGAACGCGCACGTACGACACGACACGATACACGCTCGTACGTGCGTATAACAATAATAACATTAAATGTTCATATCAAGTGATCATCGTCACTGTGCACTGGTGAATGCCATCAACTAAACAGTTACTTACAAGGAAACCAACGCGATGCAAGCTGACATTACACACCTTCTTTACTAATTACGAGATACGTACTGTGTGAGATCAAGCGGACGAGCGAAGCGGTGTAAGCGGCTTCTGGAGGAGAGGAGGAGGGGAAGGGCAGAGAGCGGGGGCGGGGACAGGGGTAGATAGTTGAAAATGAAACAATCATCCACATAACGGGCAATATAAAATATAAAAGCATACATTACACAGTCTGACAAAGATCAACTTAAAATATAAAATCATAATTTAATAAAATAGGAATGAACACGAGTCGCACGGCACGAGCGTACGTCACACAGCTGATTCACTATTTAAAACTTCATTTTATACGATATGTGCTCAATGCTCAATGCTAGCTAGCACTAGGCTCGAAGTGCCTGAATGTGCGGTGTCCGCTTGCGCCGTACGTGCTTGTAACGCCGCACGCACGGGTATAATACATAAAAACTGGCCACAAGTCAAATTCACAACCTTCATGATACAGGTAGCCTTTGTTTTGGATGAACAATGGGACTACCTAACTCATACAAAACTGGTGCATTAATGCCATCACGGAATCAATTGGAACTTATCTGTTCTGATAACTACACGTTTGTTTTCTCGACACTCGCAATATTTAATTACTATTTTTTGCACTTTCACGCTGTTGTGTTTAGTGCAAGCCCAAAACACTACCATGGATTCTTCAGGCATGGATAATGACGGCAACTAAAATTGAGATGCAGAATATGACGTTAATTAAATTTATTTGATTTGGGATGTGATGGCTCAAAAGCACAAGAATTCAAACAAATGTTTGAAAAACAATACCATTCCGGTGCCCATGTTTTTATAAGCCCGTTAGTGCCACTGAGACTGACAAGCAATGTGAATGGCGCACTAAAGGTTTGGTGGGTGTTCTTGAAAAATGTGTCTGCACATTTCATAGAAACTACTAAGTGAAAAATGAAAATTAAACTGTGAGGAAAAAATAATTTCAGCTGCGAAAAAAAGGAGATTCAGGAAGCGTTTAAAAATGAATGGCGAGAGCTGGATTCGGTAACAACAATGACGGTAACATGTCGAGAAGAATTTATGCCGATCCGGAAATTACTTCTGGCAGTAATTTTCAGATCGGGCTTGAATATAGATTTCCTGAAAAATCTAAAAGTAATTTAAAAAGTTCTGGCAAGCGGGTTCCGCATTGACACAGAAAAGATTTCGCAATATCTGCGATCCACTGCAGAATTACATATATGTTCATTTATATAAATGCCACCCAATGATACCACCCACTTCTCATAACATTTTATATCACGGGGCTTTAATGATAGAACATGCTCTCCTTCCAATCGGTCAAACATCAGAGAAGGATGCCTAATCGCGAAATCGTTTATATATAGGCAAAACTTTGCCAGAAAAAAAGCTGACGAGTATGAGTGTTCTGTCTGTACGAAAATTGTTGGTGACAGTAGCGAAGTGTTGTTGCTGATGATTATTAATAATAAGTATTGTATTAATTTAAAAGTTTAAAATGAGTATAATTAATTAGAAATAAGGAAAATTATAAATTATAATTAATAACAAACAATACCTGGTCTTTTTATTTATTTTTATCCCATTTTGAATAATTTTCTTAAAAAAGTCGATGGAATTATTATAAATAAACTGGAAAGTTATTTTGATAATGAAACAATTTAAAATTCACAACAATTTAGTTTCGGCCAGTTTTTCATGTAATTAAAATACCCATATGAGCGGCGTGACCCCGTGCCTGTGTGCGTCACACTTCTTGTGTGTATTACACGTCATTCTAGCACTACTTACAATGTACAAGCTTTTATTGGTGTCATTGAAAATGTACAACACTAGTTTACATAAATTATTTTTACTTGCTCACTCTGGTTTCATAAACAAAAGGCTGGATACGGCGTCACACAAAAAAGCAAATGAATTTTGTGTATCGTTAAAATAGATACTATTGTTGTTGAAAACATTTTTGTTGTCTATAAATAATCAACACTTCAACTTCAACACAACAATATATAAATTTGTATAACTAAAAGGCTCAAACATTATCAATAACACCGACAACTAACATAATATTTCACATAATGAGACTAGATGAAAAAAATATATATGAAAATATCTTAAGGAATTCTTTGGGGAGGAGGGGAATATAAAAAAATGGAAAAGACTAGAAATTGAGCGAACGAGAGGAGTTCTGGAGGAGGAGGTGGAGGGTGGATGGGGAGGAGGGTTGAGGGGGGACCGACTATCGCTACTTACACATACCATATATACATATAACAGGTAGGTACAATATCTACTACCGCGCTTGTATCGCGCACATCACTTTTGTCCTTATATAAATAATTCATTTATAATTAACTCCCACCGCCAGCAGCTGGCGTCGACTCTCACTTAAAATTAATTAAATAAATAGTAATAGTACAGACGTCCGCCACACGTATTACAAGTAAGAAGCTGAACAGTTGTAATAATTATATATGTACGGAGGAGTGTGTCTCAGAGTGCTCAGAGCGGTGCACTTCCTACTTACTACTAAAATAAACTTTGGCTAAAACATAACACGTCCCCGTCCCCGTCCCCCCGCACTCGGTGCAAGTACATAGAACGTGACCACGATCAATACAGGTTCATACGCGCGTGATTGTTGCGACCGTGTGTTGATATTTGGACGTACTTCACCACTGACACCGGACACCAGGCCGTCTATGATAACTTTGTTATCTGTCTGTCAGTATGTCTGTCGAGACCTTTTTTCTCAAGAACTCAAAGATATCTTGATGCCAAATGTACATTGAATTACATATATACACTCTATTAAGTCGACACAATCAAAAGTTATGATCGCCATGTTCCTTCTTTGCCGCATACAGTACGAAATTTGGCAAGATATGAAACAACAGAATCCCTAGAGGGTGTATAAATCACGTTAAAAAATCAACTATTAAAAACTCATATTGGAGTTTAATTTTATACAAAACTGTTGCATTCGTCCGTATTAACTTTATTGATTTTTATAAATCGGTACACAGCCCTCGGTTGGTTAGTTGGACACGCACACGACCATTTTATTTTTGTTAATTCAAAGTATTGATCTGTTTTATGTAAACAGTCACAGCGTAAACATCAAAGCACGGCCGCATTATACAAGTACCCCGTACAGAGACAGAGTTCCACACGATCTGTACTGCGGTCTCCACACCGGCGCCACTACAACTATAAACAATACGAACAACGTATAATTTTACAACAACACCCTCAAATATCTAATTAAAAATCCCTAATTATTATGACACGGAATAAATCTATAACAACCATAGCAAGCATGAAAGAGTTTTGCAAATAAACTTTAAAACTTTCTGGAACATTCTTAACAACTAGATACAATACCGATAATAAAATATGGCGACCAGTGCGGAGGTAATGTGAGATTAACTTAGTAGAGGTGTTCAGGTGTCCGAGGCCACTCCTACCTACAAATGCTTATGAAATAAGATGGCAGTGTTGGCTTTACAGTGAGGCCACTGTCCACTTTCACCAATACGTGAAATGACACAGAAATTTTGTAAAGAATAATTATTATGTATAATGTATATCAAAACAAAACTGGCCTCGTCCATCTGTGCATTCTCTCGTCGTCGCTTATATTATTAAATGTAAATATACATATATAAGGATGTAGAATAAATTCACATTGAGATACGTTCGGAGACGCAGTAGTGTAGCCCTACAGAAATGATCCAACGGAGAACCTCTTATTATATACAACGACCAAGTAAGTGTGTGTATGGTCGGCTCGATGTGTCGACACCCGCTCCGCGCTCCTCGCTCTGGAAGTTATAATAATTACGATATAGTATTTCGGATTACATCCGTGAAGTGGGAGTTTTGTAAAGTGGGCGTGCTTCTCACGTGTGTCTAGTGCGCGGGGCGGATCTGGTTGAGGTCGTCGTCGGAGTCGGTGTGCAGGCCGGCCGGCTCGGAGCCCGCCAGCGCCGTCAGGTGCGTGGAGTCGCTCTGCAGCGTGCTGCACTCGCCCGCCGCGCACGCCGCCCCCGCCCCCGCCCCCGCGCCCGCGCCGCACGCCGCGCCGCCCCCGCGCTCCGCACCGCGCCCGCCGCCGCCGCCCTCCTCCTCGCACCAGTTGTTGCACTGAGCCTTCTTTTGCAACGCTTGTACGTACGACTGCAGATGGAAATGGAACTTACATATATATTTCAACAAAATAATACTCTGTGTTGCAATAGAACAATGTACTTATAGCGCTGTGCACGCGACAGTTACAGATTTGATTTCCAAAAAAAAATATTTTCATTAACTCGCTCTGTAACAAGAACAGGGGCGTTAATATCCTTAAAATTAAGCGACGCGTGGGGATCGTAGTGTCTTAATATTAGTACTACACCCAATTACACTATTACTAATTATTATTAAAAATTCTTTTCAATTTTATGTTAATACTATATAAATATCATATTAATTTAAACAAATAATTCATTACCATATCAAAGGGATATCATAAAGACACAAACCGGAAAAAAAGAAAAAAAAGGAAAATATCTTTGTTTTGAGTACAGCCATAATAGGATGACCCGCTAGATAATAGAACCTTAGCTTTAAAAAGTTTCAATTTTATTTTTCTTGTCTCACTTAGTTGCTAGTATTTTTTTTAGTACTTCAGCTACATCCTTCCTACTACTTGACAATGTGTAAGTATGTAACGAACTACGTCACGAAGTGCCACCTGACGGAACTGCACTAGCTTAGACGTAATTAACGGAACGTGACGATTGTATCCAAATTATTATATTTAACTTATATTAGGATTTTTCTGGTATTTTACTAAAAAAAGGAAGATAATGTGGTTAAAATGCGTGCTAGAAATTAAATGACTATATTTAACACAATATTATTAGCTCTGCGATCATTATTTCTCAATCATAAATAGAAACTACTAATATTTATGTATGTCGACTTTTTATTCCTATAAATTATACAGTGTAAAAAGGATTTCGAATAATATGAACTCTTTCTGTGGACTAGGCCAGTCGTGGCGCAGCGGCACAAACTTACGATCGTAAACGAGACAGGTTGTGGGTTCGATGCTCTTTATTTATTTTTCTTTTTTTGCAACTTTACGCTGTATCATGTGGCAGGGTAGGCAGAGGGAACTTAAGAACCTAGTGTTAAGACACTCCGTTCCACTTCCCGTCGCTCACTCGAGGAAATGAATTATTAAAATAATCACGATGCAAAACATAAAGCTTTTTAACAATGTTCTAACTGTACTGAAGTGTATTATCCCTATTCAGGGAGCCACCAGGGAAAAGTTAGACAAACCATTAAAAGGTTGTTTTATACGTCACGATTGTTGGAGCACGACGACTATGGCCGCGGTCCGAATTGTGCACACAGTGCTCATCGCGTACCAACGTGCGGTCCGATTCGTGCTGTTCACGCTCACTGTTAACTTTGTGGATGCTACGACGTCACACCTAGTGCTTACAGTACTGACAGGTCGGGGCGTTGCTATCGTGAGCATTGACATTATTTTGATGTTCAATATATCTTTCACATCATCAATACTATCGTCCATTTCACAGATTGCGGAAAATGCTTGAAATATACATTATACTATCATCGTCGACTACACCACATACTCTAATTATTAATACTGCTAACAGACGTTGGCGCGCTCAATAAATTATACACTACGTTTGGGAGAAAGTAAGCACAAATCGGAATGTAGCCTATATTTTATAAAAGATATCACAAAAATAACTAATTAATATTACTAAATTTAAAAACGTATAAAAATTTGGACGAAGCAGGATTTGAACCTGCGCCTCTTGAAAACCGTTCAAGCGCTCTGACCACTAAGCCATCCGTCCTCACCAAGCTTCGTCGAAATTCTTATACGCTTGTTACAGCTTATTTACGTTGCTAGCATCTCTGTAGGGAGATTTTTACAAATTTCCGCTACCCAAAGATAATAAGAATTATCGTTTGGCAAGAGAGAATGCTGTTTTTTAAATATTTTTACTATTTTTAAAGTGTTATTCCACACTTAGGAAAGAAAAGAAAAAAAAAATTTTATACGTTTTTAAATTTAGTATTTTTCTTTCCTAAGTGTGGAATAACACTTTAAAAATAGTAAAAATAATTAATATTATTTTACGATAAGATAGCAATGTGTATAATACTATGGAACGATGTCTATAAGACTCATGTAATGCTTTCAGATTTATTAAAATAGAAAATCAGTAAAGCGGGGTGAATAAATACAAAACCACAAATATATTTTTTACCATAATATACATTGCTTTCGAACACTAAACATTGTCTAAATGTACTTTTTTGTTAAATAAGTAAACTTGAAAGAAGGTAAATAAATGAATACCGTAACCAATGAGCACTAACAAGTTGTTGTTTTATGTGTTATATACATTCAGTTAGTGTTGAAACAATGTTGTTATTATTCTGTATAATATACATACAGTAGTTAGTAAGTATAATTTTGATTTAAATTTGTAACTATTGATAAAAATATTAGCATGTGTGCAATTTCATAAAAATAAGTTTAAAGAAGGATTATATAAGGATAATATAAGAAATGCTCAGGAAAATGATCTACTATAAAGTAAGTATAGGATTTCAGATTTAATAATATTTTTTGTGGTTTATGAAATATGACACGCTCTATGGAGTAAATAGTTTCTCCGTATACTGTATTCATTCACCGCATATCTAGTCTAAATGGAAATTATGGAGTTTTATATTGAATAATAAATTAAGAGTATAAAAAAACACTTTCACTGTGTGGTAAGTGTAAGGCCAGTTTTTTTTTAATTTCATATTTAAAACAAGTCTAAATTGATGTATAAAAATATTTCAGCTTACTCCATTTTTTCAGTATCATATTAATAATATATTAAATATTTGACATATAAAAAACCACTTTGTTCCCAAACTTGGGTCATATTTTAATACTGATAAACTATAGAGCATAGATATTGCGAGCATTTCATATTAAAATATGACGTTTTGTCATCGGTCGGGTAATATCCGCTAAGTTCACTCGATCAACTTGTCTTGTCGTTCTATTGTTAGTTGTGTTTTTATTAAGTTTAAAGTTATTTGTTTTTTAGGTGTTACGTAGTGAGCCGCGCAGTGGTAGTAATTTTGTTTTATTCTTTCCAAATGAATATCACAGTTTAATTCACTGCCAATATATGGACCCTTTTTATTATTACGCCAATTACAACATTTTTTATCATACCAGTCAAACTTTTGAATAATACAACACGGCTAGTTACATATAGTAGTGCTAGGTGTGTAGGGGAAATTTTAAGTTTAATTTAATATAAATATATACAAAAATAAATAAAAACTAAAAGAAACGCTTGAGACACTGAGTTTTCTTTGTTTACATTTTCTTTCAAGCCCAAATGAATAGAGTATAGTGAATGAATTGTTCAAAAATTCAAGGCGATTACTTTCTCAATAGGAATATATGCCCTTTTTTAATTTCTAGCAAAATACGTGCTTAATGCAAAAGTGAATCAACGTAACTGACGTAAAAGGTAACTGAGTAAGACCTGTGAGATGACGTCGCCGTGCGCGGTGCGCACCTGGTACAGGTAGCGGTACTTGCGCTGCTTCATCTCGGCGCGCTGCTCGCGCGTCACGGGCCGCGCCGCCGCCGCCTGCAGCCGCCGCTTCTGCCCGCCTATACCTGAAACCAGCGCCAATTTGTATACGTTGCACTTATTTCATCATATAAAATTATAAAAATGACAATTTATACACAATCCATAACAATATTATAAATTCACAAGCAACTTTGTCTGTCTATCTGTGATGAGATATCACACTGCGAAGAAAAGATACTTGAGAGTCTTATTTACAGCAAAGGCCGATTGAAATAAAACAACATTAACGTTAATAGAATCTTACCAAAATACAATAGTGAAAACTGCAATTATAGCGTTCAAGCCGTTTCTGAGATAGCGTGTAGGTACATATGTAAATAAGACAATTATTTTTATTTTTTTTTGTTTCACATCTTGGCTACATATCTTCATGTACAGACTCTCATCCGTTACGAATTTATTACAAGTGTCAATGTTCATGTAGTTATTTACGTTCATTATTAAAGAGAACAAAATAAAAAATATGAATCTAGTTATTAATTAATATTTTTATTTGCTTCTTTTCACTTATTTGAGAATAAGATTAGTTAGAATATTTTTCATTTCTTGGTAAGGTTCAATATTTTGGTTTTATTAATTCTGGAACTTCATTACTTATGAACCAGCGATCACATCGTCCGCTTGAATCACACTATTTTATTTATTGACACATTCTACAATGAAGTACATTGAGAACTAAAATTTGTGCAAAATAAATTTTAAAAAAATCTACGAATTTTGTCGAACTAAATACTTTAAAATACTAAATTTAAAAACGTATAAAAATTTGAACGAAGCAGGATTTGAACCCACGCCTCGTGGAAACCGTCCAAGCGCTCTGACTACTAAGCCATTCGTTCTCACTGAGCTCCGTCGAAATTTTCATACACTTGTTACAACTTATTTATGTTGTTAGCATCTCTATAGGAAAATTTTTACAAATTTCCGCTACCCACACACAATTTGTTAGAATCATCGTTTGGCAAGAGAGAATGCTATTTATTAAATATTTTTACTATTTTTAAAGAGTTATTCCACACTTAGGAAATAAAAATACTAAATTTAAAAACGTATAAAAATTTGAACAAAGCAGAATTAATTAGCCAAGAGGCGCGGGCTCAAATCCTGCTTCGTCCAAATTTTTATACGTTTTTAAATTTAGTATTTTTCTTTCCTAAGTGTGGAATAACACTTTAAAAATAGTAAAAACTAGCTGTTACCCGCGACTTTGTCCGCATTCACTATTTTGGTCATAGTGACTTACACATAAAAGAATATATGCTGTCGCGGAGTTTTATTTAGAACTATTTAAGATAAATAATCCTACAGTAATCTACCTATAATTATCTTTGTGTAACTCCAACGATAAAAAAAGTTTTTTTAAAAACCGTGTTCCCATCTTCGAGTAATCTGAAAACATACTTAATACGTATGTTCCTCAGATTACTCGAACCTTCTCCTTTTTTGAAGTCAGTTAATAAAATGAGATGATAGTCACATACAGATCTCCTAATTGCGTTATTATACGAAAAAACCGCATCTGTGCCTTTCAAATTTGAGGGTAGCCCTTGATTTCTCCAGGATTCCATCATCAGATCCTGATCTCCTTACCATGGGACCAATTGTGAAATATACCCTCTCGAACAAAAAAGAATTTTAAAAATTGGTCCACCCATCTTCGGATAATCGGGGAACATATAAACGAACCTCTTTTTTTATGTCGATTAAAAATCCCTATAAATTTTAATTATTATGTTATTCTGATATCTTAGCTATATTACTGCAAAGTTTCATGAAAATCCGTTCAGTAGTTTTTGCGTGAAAGAGTAACAAACATACACACATCCGTACAAACTTTCGGATTTATAATATTAATAAGATAAGATAAGATAAATAGTTTAAATTGACGTAAGTAAAACAAAAGAAATAACGGCTGAAGGAAGGTCGTCAAAATATAATAATGAAAATTGCATTTAAATCTAATTAGCCGTTTCTCAGACGTACAAACTCAAAGACAAACAGACAGACAAATAATTTAAAAATGACTATTTTGGGGCCTGATACATAACATACCGATATATATACAATACATGACATACCTTCCATGCACAGAGAGTCATCAGTTACAGATTTATTATAAGTATAGATTACTATTAATTTTGATAATGTTTTAAATATGTACTTTAGTAACATATAACCGCGGGTGAACCGCGGGCGGGCTAGTAACTATATATTTCCGTCAGTGGAGTCTGTCGTACAGCGACTGTAAGATGACTTTTTTTATATCGGAACTCGATACAAAAAAAAAATCCCTAGTGGGAACCCTTGTTGGGTTTCATATTTATTCGCTTTGGTAGCGAGCTTAAGAGGGGCAATGTGGTGAATACACTGCTCCACACGCAGTGTATTCATCACTTTTTTCTACATAAATTTATGCAGAAAGTGCGGAAAGGCCGTTACTTAGCACCAGGTTTGCATGTTCTCTTTGTCTACATTACTGTGACTGATTACAGCGTCAAACTAAAAAAAATAGTAATTAATCAGGAGCTATTTTATATTTAAATATATTTCATATTCGAATGACACAATGACGATCAGGCACCTGCATTCAGCACGCGACCTGCTTTCCGTACTAATCGAATGATTGTGCACACAATTGGAACCGCTGATGATTAATATTTGTGAAACATCGTTAGATACATAAGTTTTAATATTTATTGTAAAAAACTAAAATTAAATAGTTTACAAATACTACACTATATACTAAGAGCCTGCCAGAGTGCAAAGAATCCAGTGTTTTTAATATGTATATAGTGATTCTAGAGGACATGTAAGTACACAAGTACGTCGGTACACTATGCCACGCTCGTAGTGATCCACTCACAATCAGATAGTTAAACTGCTATTAGGCTTACAATGTACGTAATTACTTCCTGTCGGCGCTCTCACATGTGTAGGTACATATATACGTATGCATTTAGTCAAACAACCCATCGACCTTTAATGGAGAGAGTCGTTTAAATCTCTATTGTAAAATTTGATATAATTAACAGATAACTTTAAAAAATGTAAGCAGGTTAATTATGACTGAGGTATTTTTGTAATGATTTTTTTAGGTCAGTTTGTAGGCGAGTGCTGAGAGTAATTTCATGACGTAATACTAACATATTACTGACGTTAATCTCTTTAGCGAGCGGCAAGTATACTAACAACAACAACAACCGATCAACAAACTTCACCCAGCAGAATTTGAAATGAAACTGAAAATCAAAGTTTCAGCCGATTCCACAAAACTGTTATTTTATAACAATTTGGTCTAATTAAAAACACATACATAAATTGATATCAAATTTATATTAGTTAGCCGGCTTAAACAAGACAAGCAGTGAGTGGCAAGGAAAATTTACCAAAATATTATAGTGAAAACTGCACTTAAATAGGATGGGCAAACAAACAACAATTGAAAGAAAATCATTGTTTCGTGTTCCACTCAGTTGATACAAGCCTTTCTCAATAGATTTTCTCATATATCTTCCACGTACTTCCACTTCCAGTTCTCTCCCAGAGAGCGACTAGTTACGTGTATAAATATATAGATGTTTGTTACGAGTATTATTGAAACAACGTAATGATTGCTCAATGAATGATGCACACACACACACGCACACACACACACACGCACACACACACACACACGACGGCCGTCATCGACGTGATATGATACAGGATGTGATTATATTATTTTATTTACTAGCTCTCAACACACAATATTGTAGTTCTGCAATATCCGTTCATTAATATTTGGTCTTTATAAGTAGGTGGAGTCGAGGCGAGGCGAGGCGAGGCGAGGCGAGGCGAGGCGAGGCGAGTCGAGACGAAGCGTGAATTCGATTATTTTTGATTATATTGTAATTAATTTCATTTGTGTATAAAGACGTTATAGATAAAGCGCGACTTTGAATTCCTCTACCTGCTATATGTGGAATACAGAGTGAAACCTCCTCATATATTTTTAGCTACGCTGTATGTCGCACTAGGTAGAGTAAGTAGAGAGAACTAGTATAAATTTTCCGTTTTCCGTTTCCATTTAATTCTCAGACATTGCGAGCTGAGTAGCGGGACTTAGAGTACAGGGAGTAGCGGTATACTTGGAACATAAATTAGGAAAGTCTATTAATGTACATTTATCAATGTAATAGAACAAATAATAAATAAATATTTAAATTTGTTCATAAATAAAATGTTTATATTAATTAGAGTTACCTAAAAGTTACATTATAGGTAAATATTTAATGGGATAACATTACTAGAAAACAACTGTTTATTGCAATGAAATTTTAGTTTTGAATGTTTTGTATTTAAAATGATAATAATTAGAACGCACAATTTATAATAAGTATAAGTTAATTCAGATTAGTAATTAAATAATCATGTAGTTCAAGCGGGCGAAGCAGTGAGCGGAAATATAACATGAAGTATTTCGGCAGTGAGATTGTCAGATTTTTAAACATAGTATATAGTGTTTTATTATTTATTAGGCAACAGGCGGCGGTTCGGTGAACACGATATGAACAGTGAAGCTAAGTTACGAGTGTATTCACTATGACGTGACAATTAAGTATATGGTAGACACTGACTCTGCTCGTGGTGCGTGCCGGCGGCGGTGAGCGCGGCCTGCGCCACCAGCCCCGCGACGGCGGCGGCGGGCCACGCGCACAGCGCCAGCCACGACAGCCGGCACGGCGGCGGCGCCACCGGCTGCAGCTTGGCGCGCTCCCACACCTGTACACCATCTAAGCATGACTGGGGCACGAGCGTACGACTAACGCTAGTTTTATATTTTATATTTCATTTCCATACTAAGTTCAGTAGAAAATGGAAAACGAAAATGTGTTAATAAGAACGGAGGGTTTTAACATTAGATTCGCAGGTTCTCTCTGCCTAACTTACTATATGACAAAGAAATACTACAAACCAAACAAACGTTTCACAAAAAAATATTTTTGTTACGTAAATTATTTCTTTTTACCTATTTAAGACTTACATTCAATGTGATCCGTAATTAGTACATATCATTTGAAAATATAAATACTTTAAGAATTTAAAATGAATAGACAGATAGTGTATAATTTATCGTACTCTATACGTATTAGTAGATATATTTATGTATGTCACAAAAGATAATAACTATAATTTATTTTTTAGAAAACATGTTATACCTATATAGATTTACGAGAGAGATGAGAAGTCAGCAATATTGTAATTCATATAAAAAACCATGTCAGATACACATTACATTTCAGTCATTACATTATAAGTACGAATCATTTATTTATTAAATAGAGTCCATTTCGTAATTATTAGTTATAGTTATCATTTGGTCTGTAAGGTACCTATTGTATATATTTGTTAAAACATCTCCGAATTATTTAAAAAATAATAAAAAACCTATATATATATATATATATATATATATATATATATATATATATATATATATATATATATATATATATATATATAATATGTGATTATAATATAGTAATAAAAATGTTCCGTCTGCATGTAAGCGAGTCTTCACACAGTGATATACTATATACTGACCCACTTGAGCATGATCATCCGCTCTAGGAAGTAGTCGAGGCAGGTGGCGATGACGGCGCCGCCGTACACACTCGTGCCGAACACCGTCAGCACTGCGGGCAACACATTACAAGTACAAGTAAATCTTCTGCATATTTCAATTTTGCGATCATTTTAATTAAATAAATGATAAAATTCATGTACAAATTAAATAAATAAAACAATATATAAATTGGCAGGTACTAGAGAGGATGTCACGGTGAGAATGAAAAACTTTCTCGGGTAGTTTGGGCACGTCGAGAGAAAGAGCGATGAAAGAAAAAAAAACATTTAAAAAAAATGAGTGAAAGACGTGTAAAAAGCACGATGATCCCCCCGTGGGGTATGGGAATTTATAGAGACCGTAGTAATTGGCCCCCCGTTCTCTCTGACCACCGCGCTACGAATACAGCGTAAAGAAAACAAACAACAAAGGAATAGATTTCCAAAGCTATACACCAATCCAATTAAAACCACCTCTGTGTGTCAATGACAAATACCAAACAACTGGTGAGATGTCTATATTCAACAAATACCTACGGGTATCTGTAGTCTGATGAGATCTGAAGTAGTACCGATTCACACATCACCTGCAGACACTTGTAACTGCGCTAGGTAGAGTTAGGACAGGACGACAGGATTTATAATTGAAATGACTTCCACACTCAGTATATTATAGAAAAATAAATAAAGTCAAAAGTTTAATGCGCATTGTTAAGTTTGATACGTTCCAGTAAAGAAGAAAGAGCGAAGTCAGACATGTTTCTTTAACACGTTTGTTTGCGGCGAGCAAGTATTGTTCGCAAGTACGCTACTCGTCTGAATTGAAGTAATGCGATCAACTCCCATTGTCACTGCCTAAGTAGCTTGTTGTACCCGCACATACATACATAGTTGTCGCTCCTGGACCACCTTACACACACCTACCTATACGAATATGTATATATAAAACAACTAAGCACTTTCAGACATATATGCCAAGAATGCTTATAAAATATCTAAGTGTGTTTGCAAAGTTGAGTGACTTTCGGAAGTGATCAGAAGTACACACACACGGTACGGTGGTGCGGTGATTAGTTTTAGAAGTTGTCAATGAACTGTGACTCCGTTACTTACTTACTTACCTAACTTTATTTCAATATGGTAATGTAGTTTTCATCTATACAACAAAAACATACTTATAACAAGTACACCAGCACCAGCACACAACAAACATGTAATTATATAATGCTATACCGACTTACACGAAGTCCGTACATTTGTAAGTGACAAGATAACATACCTTTTTTCCAGTAGAGGTTGAGGACCGCGAAGAATATGCCGGAGACGAGCAGCGTGACGACGCACAGCCAGTACTGGAAGCAAGAGAATCCCGGCTTAAAATAACCTACTTATAAATATAATGAGTATAGTGATCATCCGGCGCGAATGATGCACGGGTCAGGACGCCGCCCGGGGTCCGGTCGACGTGTAACAATATAAAACAAGAAGATCTCGCACCTCGGCCGACATGAAACGTCAATTACTGAGCCGTCTCGTGCCGGTAGCTTCTAAAATAGAATTACAAGAGGTGGTGAACCACAGTTGCGGTGTCGGGCCGCGCCGCCCGGTCCGTGCCCACACGTCACACGCCGCGCCGACCTCATTTACAGGCTTCTGCGACAGTTCGTATGATACAACATAGAACTAGGCGCAACAGTTGAATATAAAAAACCATCTCAAACTTCTGTTATAGTGATGAAAGATATTACCTATTGCCAAGCAAAATATATAGCTTTATAATATTAGTACATATACTAAGATACTAAGAAAATGATTTATATTAATTTTACATTAAAAATAATAAGAGAAACTGCGCGTTGGAATCTACTTAAAGAAAGGACAATGAACTGGTACCGGGACTACATACGAATAAAGAAAACAAAATATATTTTGTAAGGTAATTTAGTTAAGTTCCCGGCAGCGTCATTTAGAGAATTTAATCACAGACGACTGTTGTGTGTTGGTTTCAAAATTATCTCGAGCGACTTTCCGAGCGTTAATCCTACTTGTGTGCAGTGAGTGAGTCCGTGCTGTTTGCTGAAGTTGTATTTGTTGTACTTGTTGTACATACATAGTTAAATATATCTATAGTGAAGACAATAAAAAGGTGACTAAAACATTGAGAAAATAAAAATAATATATATTTAAAGCCGAGATTTTTAAATTACCAGATTTTGTTTGGCGTAGATAGTTGCAATTAGAATTAATTTCAGATACCAATACTCGTAAGTACATAAAGGGCAATAAATCAATCGCATGGGTACATTGAAACTATTCGAGCTCGCGTCTCAAAGCAATAAGCACAGCATCGTAAAAACTAACGCGAGGGATGAGATAAGTTTAATCTAACAGTGTGATAAAATATTCCGCAGCACATTAAAGTTCGCACAAACTGCATTAGCAAAAGATACTTATGTTGATAACTTGTCTGAGGCCAGCGCCGCGCCGACTCAATCAAATAAATAGCACTCAAAACAAATACCGAGTTGTCAGAAAGCAATTCGCTCAGAGCTGATCCAGTGGGCGAGCTGCGGTCCCTGCGGCTGCTGCCCCTTAATATAAACAACAGTAGGCACACCGAGAGAATTATAAAACAACACGCACACGCACGCGCGCGCGGTGACTACTGCACATGGCAATATCGATTAATAGTTTCCCAATGATCGAGTTCGACGGCACTCCGGCCACTGAGTCTGGGGGCCTTGTCTCAGCTCTTTGTATAATAGAGCTCGCCGCTCGGCCCGCGTGTCAAATGCGAAGAAAGTATCGCCACTAAATGTGAAAACATTTTCAAATTCACGAATGCCTTCCTTTTATTGCTTTACAGCGTGGATAGAGTTCAATAGCTATGTCTTTGTTAGATAAAATAAAGTCGCTGCGAGCTACGAGCATAAAAATAAAATGAAAATCGCATTGCAATATTACTTCGTATCATAACTATTTAAAAATTTATTTCATTTTCTCACGTATCACGTATCCACGACAACAGCAGGGTGGACAGTACACACGGAAAACCTAGTGTTACGTTACTCCATTGTACTTTCAATATTTAGGAAAGTTAGTAAACTAGAACCAAACTAAGAACAATCAGGTACAGTCAGTGTCCCTCCATCTGTACCACGATAGCGTAGAAATCAATCTTAAGTACGAGTATGTTTAATATTACGTATACAGTATTTAAATATGAAGAGGTATGGGCATTCTGTAGAGCGACCTGCGACCGGTGACCGGCGTCAATTACTGCATTGTATGTGTGGTTTTGTGCAATCTGCCCAAACATATGGGACTGGTTTCCGCCAGAAGCGTGCGGGAGGAACACGCTAGGGGCGCGAGGGCGCGCGTGTTCGTGAATGTCTCACTAATTGCTAGCACTCCGGACACTTGTACGTTTTAATTTTAAAAGCTCCACCGCACTAGCTTTTAGCTTCGATATAAAGAGTAAGTGGACGGAGCTGTGTGCGCGCTGACCTCAACACAGCTTTTGGCGCAAAGCATTTTTTTAATGTAGTTACACAGGCTTTATAGTGCGTCACTTGAAAATAGCATAGAAGTGCAAAAACTGTTTTGCTGGTAAAAACATTAAATATAATATAGTAATTGTAAATGAAAGCGAACACTGTAGCTTAATTAATAATAATCTTTTTCGTCTATTTGCGCCGTCATAAAGTAACGAGTCTGGGGGGCGGCGGTGGCGGCAGGTAGCACCGCGACCGACCGATGATACCTTTTATTTTCCAGCGACGCCGCGGAAAAATAACTTCTAAGTCTGACTGGGGCTTCCTTTTACGAGCGACGATCTAAGAGGAAATCTAGACGTATCTGTTTGTAATTTGAATCTTGTTAAAGTTTTTGCTATCATTTTACAAAGAAATATAAGCTCAGTCTATCGATCTAGGAGCTTCCTATAGATACGTTCTCTGAACTCGTGTTCAAAAAGTAAATGCAAAATACTTTAGATATCTTACAATATTTGTATACATTGCTTATTAACTTTACTAATATAATGAAGCATAACGAAGCACATTTATTAGAGTGAATCGAATGTATTACGATCAGTAGTTCCGCGTGTTTGCAAAAACCACATACTCGGACACTGCACTACTACACTCTTTAAAGCAGTACATTTTTCAATAAAAATAAAATTAATATGCATACTTTAATATCACAACTGTAGAAATGAAAAAAGAGCGAAACAAGTAATCCCAGTTCCGAGTCCCGAGTGTAATAAAACCTTGACACAGAATTCGAAGCTAGCCGGACTCACTCGTCTCAGGTGTCCCCCGCCACTCCCACTCGCTCCCGCACAGCAGACGACAACTTAACTACATTAAAACGATACACAATTAATGTGATATTAGTCCGAGCGCTCCTAAAACAATTAACGCCTCTGATGCAATGCGGAATATTCGCAACAGGTCCTGCCACTGCCTACTTGCTACTAGTAAAAAGTGCACACGGACTGTTTCATACTTTATATATTTCATGCCATCATTTGTAATGGGGCTTTAATTATATTTTAGTGAACAGTATAATAAACGATCAAAATAAACAAATAGCTACAATCATTGTAGTGATCGGACCGGCGCAGATAATTGAGAATACAATGAGCAGGTATTTACCGCGGCTCAATACTTACAACGAACCAGTCGTTTCTGATGCTGTGACCTAACTAGAAACGTAAGAAA
Organism: Eueides tales michaeli; assembly: GCA_018249855.1. Lineage (NCBI taxonomy): Eukaryota > Metazoa > Arthropoda > Insecta > Lepidoptera > Nymphalidae > Eueides > Eueides tales. Next base: position 74,540 of record DWMZ01000004.1, read on the forward strand.
CAAATACTTGAATACCTACCTTCACTACGACAGCAGATACGCAATACTGGGTATATAATTCTATGAAAAAGTGGGGAACGGAAGTGGAACGGAGTGTCTTGACACTAGGTTCCCGGGTTCCCTCTGTCTACCCTGCCTCGTGCGGGATACAACATGAAGCTAAAAAAAAATTCTATGTATAATGTTTGTTTCATTTATGTTATTCATTACTTACTATTGTATATTATTATTCGTCCTACAATAGATGTCGCAGGGGCGCGAGCGTGTGACTGTAAACGCGACAGGTTGTGGGTTTGATCCCCACTCAACAAAATTAAATATTTTATATTTTCAATTTAAATATTTAATGTTGTTATTTTTTCGCTCTGGTAAAGAAGGCGTCCGTAATTGCCGCCAGTCAACACGCAACGCCCCAAATTCGGCAGAAAGTGGGAAACAGAGTGTCTTATCGCCAAGTTCCTAAATTCTCTCTTCTCTACCTTGCCATGTGCGGGATACAGCGTGAAGTTGAAAGGAAAAAATAATAGTATTTTATTTATTTGTACGTCATATTTACAAATATTTTTAATAAATATACAAATTGTTGTATTGGGTACATACAAATTGTTGTAAAACTTTTGATATATAATGATATCTCTATATATCAAGCTATCATCACTGTTGCTATGATGTACTAACAGGAATAGATGAAACTACAGTAATGAATAAGTTGAAACTTGGCACGTACCTCCTCGCTGCTGGACCTATCCAGCAACAAAGTGTGGAGGGTTATGTCTTAAAGTTCATATAAACAAAGCTGCGGGTGACGGCCACTCTTTTATATATTTAATATATATATAATTAAATATATTGATAGCGGTAACTAAAAATGTTATAAACGTCCCCGTTTATTGAAGTAATAATAGGACCAAAAACAGTCATTTTTTAAAATTTTAGTCTGTTTGTATGTGTGTTTGTACGCGCTAATCTCAACAACGATTAACCAAACATAAATACAGTATTCACTATTGTATTTTGACAACCATTCATTCACTAAGGGATTTTATCAAAATTTTATCATTTAGTGGGTATTTTAACTAAATCGTCTAAACATAAAAAATACGTCAGTTTAAAATATTATTATCAAAAAAATTGCAACAACATTTTTATTCACTTAGCTAAAATTTTAGTTTAGTGTAGTTCGCACTGGTAATAAGGCCAAGCGCGGCGTTGAGCTCCGCCACTTTACACGCAATGCCTCAAATTCGGCGGAAAGTGGAGAACGGAAGTGGAACGGACGGTCTTAACGCTAGGGTTCCCTCTGCCTATCCTGCCTCGTGCGGGATACAGTGTGAAGCTAAAATTTTAGTTTTCAATGTATATGTATATATTTTTTTAAAAGCGATAGTGAACAAGAAAATAATTGAAATTACTAAATAAAATAGTGTAATTCAAGCGGACAAAGCCGCGGGCGGATCGCTTGTTAATGAATAAATCCAAACATCAATATCAAATTTCCATTGCATTGTTTTGTTTCGACGACTTCAATCTTTTTGTTAAACGTCTCATTAAGCAAACTCAATCGCAATCTCCTCGAGAAGGTAATACTTGCTTGTAATTAGATTACGCGAGAAAATATCTTAAGACAAATATAATTAAATACGGTTTTTATTTTAATGCTTGTTCAGAAAAGAGTATCTATACGTACACATTTCAGTTGTCTTCGGTATTAATTGATTATTTCTATATAGTAAAGGTAGTCAGAAGATCAACGGCGATCGTATTGTTGTCTAGACGGGCGGCGGCGGCGTCTCGGACCGCGGGCTGGCGGACTCGCGGGCTCGCGGGCGAGGAGCTATGACTCGAGTTACTGACCACGAGACCCATTGTGTATACTTTTATAATGATACAGTCGTCGGTACAAGCATTTACACTAAGTTTCCCTCTTTTTACGTATTTATTGTACTCGTAGCATTAGAGAGAAGACAAATCTCAAATTGACCGTCGACAGCGCGGTGCACCGCACTCCGCACACCGCACACAATACATAGGGAGGATGTGACTGACTTACTGTATGAGATTGCTCCTCGATCGTAGCCGCACTCGCCCACCTTTTGCTTATCTCTTCAGACGTTCCAAATATAACTTTGCTTTAAATATTAGTGTTCTACTCTACTACGTACGTACACAGAGGGAACTCGGGAACCTAAGATTGAAGTTAAGACACTCCATCCCGTTCCCCACTGTCCCCCGAATTTGAGGCATTGCGAGTTGAGTGGCGGAAGTCAACGCTGCGCTTTGCCTTATTACCAGAGCGAAGAAATAAAAACAATAAATATTCCATTTCTTCGAGTGGGGATTGAACCCACAACCTGTCCGTTTACAGCCCGCAAAATTAGTAGAACTATTGAATTTCTATTAAATAAAAAAGAGGGATGTCATATCCATCGTCGGCCGGTTAAATACATATTTAAGGGTATAAATATTAATGTGTTTCACAATTAATAAGTACACTGAACGGTCTTATTAGTGAGTCACAGTGCAACCGAGTCGCGAGTCGGGAGGCGGCCGATGCCAGTCTGAGGTCAGAGTTGAATGTAACTTTCAGAGATATTTCATTCAAAATATTGAATATATATATGAAACGTGTGAAACGCTGCGTATATGAAGTAATAATTAAAACAATATGAAGCAGTGGCGCGGGCCGCGGGCAACGGCCGTCAGTATTAAGTCAACGTTACAAAGAGATTATAAATGGAATACTGGAAATTAATTAACGAGTGCATTCCTACCGAAACTCATAATGATGTATGTGCGTTCAATATTTACTGAACCGAATATTTGTTACTGAATTCCTGTTAGCGCTTCACAAACGTAACTGAAACATCATTACAGTAAGGTATATAAAATGTATAATAAATATACACAGCGTGCGCTAGCCGCACAGTGCGGACTGTGTGAATCTTGTATTCGGCTTGTTTAGTTCTCTTTGTTAGGACGTAGTACTTTACAGTCTGCAGTGTTGCAGTCTGACCACACACCAGAATGGCTCAGTCATTTTAAATTTTAAATATATCGAAGCCAAAATTTAAGGCTTATTCGTAAGATGGTACCTACAATGTTTATAAGATAAGTATTAAAATTGTTGTTTCGTATGTTTGTTTGTTATTTTATAAGGTCCGTATGTACCACGTTTACATTTGAACAAGATAAACACTTATTCGTATAGTTTAAGTACGTGGGCATAGTTTTAAGTCGTTCACTTAATACATTAACTGATAGATGACCCTTTCCGATAGCATGCAGCAAGTGCCGCTACCGGCCCCTGTGCGCCCATATCACATAGATATAGGCGTAAATGGACAGATATAGTGGACGGGAAGCGACATGCGAGTTGCGGTGGTAACGCACGCACCGTGCAGTATTGTAATGGCCGTCATTTATTTGGAAACGAATATTTGGAAATCAAATAACTAAATATGGGTAAAAAGTTTCGCATTATATAATTAAAAAAATATAAAAATACTCTTTTATAGAATGTGCTCGGTATTCTAAATAATGGACCTAACCTTATTAGCCTCTAAAAAGTTACAATATTGAAGTCCTGATTTCTTCATCAACTAGTTCGATGATACCACACTCCGTTTACTGTCTCAGCCCAGTGAGTATCGAACCCATAGTCATCCGTGAATATAGGCAGCCGTAAAAAAAACGTTTACAAAAATACCATACAGCAAATACTTGTCTAACATATACGTTCTCGTAACTCGTAAATAAAGAAGTGGAGCGGCCGCACGCAGCGCCCGCGCCATTACGTCGTTAGACTCTCAATGAATCAATAATTCTATAATCGCTGCCACCGAGCCGGCTGTCATCTCTATTACAGAACTACACCCGCCTCGATGTTTCTGTCTCTTAAAGATAAGATAGAACATATCATGTTTGTGTGTATTATGTACGTAGTGCGTGATAACGGTAATGCTTTCTCAGTTGTTCTACATACATTAATATGCACAACTTCCTCTGATTATATCTAATTCAAATTGAGTGTTCGTAACGCTCCATCGTAGCGCTGCTGTCAGAGTTCCGTACTGTACTGTAAACGCAAACGTTGTGACTTCGGAATGAAAGTAACTTTAAATATTAATATATGTTTGAACCTAAAGCCCCTGCTACATTCCTTTGTCCGGTCGTATAAGGCAAATCTGCCAATCAACACGCAGCACGTTTGTCCACAACATGAACGGGAATGGATTAAGTTAACATTACATTATTTCTGGTGGCGTAAAAAAGGGGATGCTACGCTACGTCTGTTGTGACTGTAAAGGCATTCATCTACTCTATCACATTAAATATTTAAACTACATACTTGACAAATATCCCAAATTCGGTGGAAAATCGAAAATGGAAGTGTCTTAATGAGAATAAAATGTCTTAACACTACACTTTAAAATCCATCTGCCTACCCTGCCTTGTGTTCGATACAGAGTAAAGCTGAAAAAGATAGTGAAAAAACTTTAACATCATGGCGGCATATTTATTATTGGGAATGACAAAATAATATTATCTAGATAAGCCATTTTATCGAAAAAGAACAAAGACTAGGTCCAGTGATGTGCATAATTCATAATAGTAGAGTGCCCGGCAAGGCAAACCCACTTAATGGCTGGTTGGAAGGAAGACTGCAACATTGCCGTTACCCTGCTGTACCTACGAATATACGTATAGCCGTCCGCAGTTGATACACAAGGGTGAGGGGGGTGAGGGGGGCGAGGGGGCCACAACAACACGTGTCGGTCGGATCACATAATGTGATTAGTAAAGCGTAGGCGCCGATGGATTGGCCTAATTAATGAGCGGCATTAATTGCCGGGCAAACAGGCGAACTGGGTAAACGTGTGCGGCCCTCGGTCGCGCGTCCGCCTCGTTACTGGACGTTAATACATCGAGACATTTTTTGTAGCTTTATAGAGTCCGTACCGCTCTGGCGGCAACAGGTAGCTGTAATGTGACAACACGCGTGCTTCAGATGTGCGTTAGGATCAATCAGTCTAAAACAACTCTGAAATTACTGTTTTCTAGATATTTAGTCTTTTTAAATGGAATTCTTCAACAAATAATTGCGGGTACCGTCATTTTTATACATATTTGGAAACACATACACATTGTCTAGTCCGTGACTGTTGTAAATATTTAAGATGATTTTGCAATATCAAAATCTTTCTCTTTCTGAAACGATATAATTCCCGGCCAAAATAATATTTAACTCATTTAATATCAATTACCAATCGAAATTGATAAATTGAAAAAGTACACAAGTAAAAATTGACGTTTAATATATTTGGAAAATCGAATGAACCTATTAGTTGAGGGCGTCTAGAGGTCACTTGTTATAAAGTACTAAGTTGATCATTTTAACGAAATCTTGTTAGAAGATTAGTGAAGGAGCAACGTCCTATCTGTGCAGCTCAGAACAAAGAGCGCGCTGACCACAGACCGAGAGTAAAAATGTAACGGGCGATAGTTTGTATAAATCATACGAGACGCAATACTCTAGGGAATTGCATGTCAATAAACAAGCAAGCCATAAGAATTCAATATCTGTACGTATTCAAATAAAGTTTGAACAAGACCTTTGCTACATTGGTATACTGTCAAGTGGAAAAGCTGAGTGGTATATTGCTGTAGCTGCACCAAGTAACAAACTTAAGTACGCGGAAAATATTTACGTTATATACACGCTTTTAACGTATTTCTTTTTATGCAAAGGCATATTCAAAAAAGTAATATAACTTATACAGTTTTGAAATAGCCCTATATTTTCTTTAAGCATCGCCTTTTGAGCTAGGTATGTTAAGGCACTCCATTTCTCACGTGAAACAAATTTAGAGAAACAATCGAGACATTTCGTGTAGGAGTTCAACGCCTTGTATTTTATTATTAATAAAATAGACAAATCTCAGTACTTTATTTCCCCGCCTAGAAGCGAGCCCACAACTGGCAATTACATCCGGACGCCGTGCCGCTGCGCCCTCACAGTTAAGTTATCGTCGATAGAGTGTATCGTTATAAAACAACTTCTAAATAGTAAAAGTGAAGCGTATACTTCCGTTTGTATCGCGACAATCCCTAAAGAGTTCGAAACATGTGCTCCGTGAAGGGGTGTTCGTCCAAGTATTTGCGCGAGGCGGATCCAATAGGAAACATTTTTAGAAAACTATTTGACTCCCCGGACGCGGCGTTCGGATTCTTACTATGATCCTGCCTACAATACTGGAGGTATATCTCATACCATGATACTATAACATAGTACGTGCTTCTTTAAAACCAAAAAAAAAAAGTTTTTTTTGCAGACACGAACCCTTCATGGAGAAAGCACAAGAAACAGAATAGGAATTGTCGATCTACAGGACAATGCACCGCTTTACGTCTCAAATGAATTATCTCTTCCACATGTATGTATGCTATTAGACATAGCAATAGTTTATAGGAGTAATGTATAGTACAGGACGGTGTAGGTGTGGTAGGAGCATGTTCAAATTTGCACAGCAGCCTCGGACCTCGGCTGGCTGTTTGATTTGCTGTTCCGTTTCGGTAGAGACGTGTACTAACTAGTCTATAGTGTCTATAGCACTCGCCAACTCAGGCTTGTTCCGCATCGGGGTCAGGGCTGAGCGCCAAACGCTCGCATTAGCTCTTGTAATGTGCTCGCGTTTTTATTGTCTATCGGCTTTATTTACGTGCGCCAGTTGCTCAATCGGACGTGGTCGATCTCTCTTTTATCGGAGATCGAAATCAAGTATGCCCGGATCCGTCTCTCATCGATCAATCTTTCTAACAAAGACATTTTGCCTATAATATATATTTATATATGTATGTATATATGTATATATGTATATATATATATATATATATATATATATATATATATATATATATATATATATATATATTAGCTTTCAACCTCGACACGGCCGTCTAATATAGTGAAAAATTTAACGCGTCTGCATATTTTATACAGCAGGTAACGTTCTATGAATTTTTCATAAAATATTCATCAATAAATCTGTGGGCGAGGCGACTGGCAGACTGCAGTCCTCGGAAGCGTGTCGTCTTCTCGCTACTACTGGTCAGTAGTAGTCGTGTCAGCTGTCTAGACGCTCGGTGATCCTATCAGACCCCCTTCAATCTAAATAATAGCGCAGGTAGCGCAGCGCCGAGCCTCCGAGCACGAGGAGCGAGCAACTGCACTAATCATAATGGTGAGTGTCAACACCTAACGTATTTGAGAGCACGCGTCGCGAGCAGACTGCTGGTATCGATCGCTGACTGACTGACTCCGGCCCGCGACGGAGCCCGCTACGTAGCTACACTCTAAGCACGAGCTGTAATTACAATCTCTTTTCAACACTTTCTGTTTAAACACAATTGAGTGTTCATTAATCTCGCCGGTGTTCGTTACAGTTCTCCAAGTTTCGACTGACTACCGGAAGCGGAGGACTTGCACTACAAAGCGCAGGAAGCGTACACATCCGGCTGATCCTTTAAGTTTTGCAATCTCGTGTCAATGGTGTAAACATATTGGCTCGTCGCTTCCTCGAGCGCCAACACTCGGCGGGCAGGTATCGCCTAATCCAACCCCCCACAACTTTAATATTTGTGTAATCATTTTCTAAACGTTAACAATTGCGTTCTAGAACTTTTTTCGAGACAGGTGAAAAACATTGTAAATATTTTAAATAATTTAAAAATACACCTATTTTTAAAATTTTAGTTTGCGTTGTATTTGAAGTGAAGAACAGACATAAAGACACTTGTCTTATGTCGTCCATTTTATTTCTATTTTGAGACTTTACGTATTGATATGCGATACCCAAAGGTACGATTTAAAAAAGAGATGCAAAAATGACAATAAGACAAAGCCCGAAAGACATAATACATACATAATTGTTACAAAGTAAATAAGTAAAGATGCCGCGGACGCAATAGACGGGGGTGCTCTACCTGCCTCGGTGTACTTGCACATCGAGGAAAAGAACTTCTGTTTACGAATAAATAAAATTGTGCATACACTGAACAGTAAATAACAGAGAAATATCGTAAATCTTTTTTACCTTAACATTCAAGTCAATAATGTTATAACATATAAAGCTATTTTGTACAAACAATAAGAAAAGGTATATGAAAATATATTTTAATAAAATGTTGTATTGATGACACTAACAGCGCGTAATGGCGTAACAGGACTGCGTTTGATTATAAGTGCAGTTATTTTGAATTTAATTTCCATTGTGAATGAATTATTTCCCTGCTCTAGTAAGACAAGACAAAGTAAAGCGTGGAGATCCGCCACACAGCCCCCTATATCTAAAACATTGAGAGGAAAAAGAGAACAAAGTGTTTTAGGACCAATACCTCTCTGCCTACCACGCTATACACGGGCAGCGTCATATAAAAAAAAGAAAAAATCTATAGTACATTTTAATATAAATTATTACATAAATAGTGACCGGCTCAGCGCTAGGGCAAGTATAATCTAATCGGCCGCCACCAGCACCGCGGCTCCTGGCGGGCGCCGGGGGCGGGCGGCGGCGATCTATTCAATTTTACACTGACATCATCGAGTTATTTTGCATTTCGGAGTTGAATTAGCATAGCGAATTCAGCTACGTTACTGTGGAAAATTCACTACAAGTACAAATATATATGGTCTTTAACGACAAAATACATAAAAAACTTTCGCAAATACATAAAATTGGTCGGCCTTAGAAGAAATCTTTAATAATAGAAAAACAAGCACATAAACAGTGTGCCGCAGTAGGCCCTTCCACTCACCGTAGTAGGTCGCGCTTCAAGGAAGTGGTCGTATATGGCGAGGCCGGCGACGGCCAGCAGGAGGCCGGTGTGGAACCCCGTCATGAACAGCCCCACGTACTGGATCAACATCGTGATGAGCCCGAACAGGAGGCCTGCGCACAGCGCCACGCCTGCACGGACAACAGGTGTAGTGAGTTACAAAGAAACTGAGAGTTCTCGAGGTTAGCGTGTTCTTCAGTAGTATTAGTACGTATGTATATGTATTTGAATACTCTATTCGATGCATTTATTATTGGCATATACATACATACATAATAAAAATAGACATAGTATCGAATTTAAATTGAGCTGAACTTCTGAATATGTGATACAAAATAAGCGATGTATCTGCCGGGTGTTGTGTGAATAATGATTTTTATTAAATTTAAACAAGTTTCCCGCTACATGTGTTAACTTTACAAACATATTCATATGTAAAGCTTTAATCAATGGAGTACACTGTAGAGTAGTAGTGTGCCTGTACAATGTACATCGGCGTTGACATCAAACAAATAAAAAGCCGCATCGTCCGCCGCGCGCCCAACCGCGCGCTCCACGCCAATGATTCCCAACTTTTCTTATATACGGACTATAAAATATGTTTTTGTCTTTTTTATAACTTTACAAATAAATAAAAAGGAAGATAGAATATTAGAAGACTTTTACCCTCAGAAAATATATAAAAAGTTTATGTAAGTTTAAAGTTCCCTTTAACTATGCCGTACTTTATTATCAAATTACGTCGAAATTTTATTAAATTTGTTACAATTTATATATGTAGTAAACAACGTATTTTTTATTTTAATTCTAATCCAAATTATATAAAAAAGCGGTCGGCAAACTGATTACATATTAATTTACGCGTAGTATCTACCAAAAAATTAAACGTTTCACGTGTACAGTGATATGGTGACAGGTTGGGAGCTTGTGCCTCACACACGACACTCTATAGCGTAGTGCGCTACACCTGGTGGACTCGCGTCAACTTGTTTTTCAAGTTTTTGCCATTTACCAGAAACCAGAACGGAAAGTCGGCTTTTATTTTGTTATAACATTTTCAGTTGAGAGTTAAATTTTTTCAAGTGGCATGTGCCTTACAATTACTGCATAATTATAATGTAGTAGTTTGGCTTTACGCTTAACGAGACAAATAACTAGGGAAAAATACACCTAGTTTCAAAATATTTTGTTCTCTCTACTTTCTGCCTTCGTTCAGATTGTTCGAGTCAAGACTATCTATACTTATAATAAATGTGTAACTGATCACTGACGGTCTGTATATGGAAGGTATATTTAAGCAAATCCTATGAGGACGTTTATTAACGTAAAAACCTCAAAATAGCGATTTTTTAATTTTGTGCGTTTACACGCGCTAATCCCGGACACGGCTAACCAGATTTCAGATTTTTAAATACAGTTTTCACTATAATATTTGGCAACTTATTCGCAATATTTTGTGTTTGTTTTTTAAATCGCTTAATAAATAAAAAGGTTACGTCAATTCAAAATATTTATTTCGGCCAAATGGCTACAAATGTTCATACATTTGGCTGAAATTTATTTTTAATGATTACCACGAATGGGGATCGAACTCACGACCAACGCATTTGCAGTTGTTAATTACTTTAATATCACGTCTCGCTGTGCCACGGTGGACTCTTATTAAAATAAAGTATATCATCAAATTTATAAACTGAAGAAAACATGTATTATACTGTGAAATAAAAGATATAAAATAGTTAAAATGTTCCTTACCGACATTCCCGTAAGGTGGCATCAAGTACTCCTGGAGGCAGATGAGGTACACGATGGCGGAACCGAACGTGAAGCCAGTCAGGAACATGCTCGCCTTGAAACATCGGTACCCTACAACAATGATTCACTATTGCAGTTGTGTGTCACACCTGAGGTACAGTGGGCTACATTAAAGTTATTAAGTAATGTAATGTTGCCTACAAGTTACAACCTTGTACACTGTGGCACGTAGCTCCTGAATGTATAAACCGATTTGAGCGCGGTTTTTCTATCGAAAACATTGTTCATCGCGGTGGTTCTTAACTATGAAAATCACATTATCAGTTTTGGAGCTATAAGCTCTTTGCTAACATGAGTACTGATTTTCTTGATTTGATCCTCAAGGATGGTTCAAAGAAATTTTACTATTCGATAGTCACCTCACCGCTTAGTTACTAAAATCTTAACCCATTTGTAATTCCATGAAATATTTCATTTCGCAAAATATTATAGCGAACAACTATAATGATGTTTTCAATTTAACCATAATTACTGGACCAAGTGAAACAATATTTGTATTAATTTCTCATTAAAATATGAAAGCGATTGATCATAAAATTAAATACAAAAGCTTTAAATAAATATTGCAATTTTAGTTGTTCAGGGCAGGCGGAGTGAATCTAATGTTAAAACAGTGCGTAACTCGCTTTCGTTTTCAATACGTATTGAGTGGCGGAAGTTAACGCCGCGCTTTGTCTTGCCGCCAGAGCAAGGTCACGCACAACCATTGCTTTACGCTCCCTGATTATGCCAGTACAGTAGCGTTCAGGTGATGGACGGTTACCAAAGAGCGTGTAGACGATGCCGAATACGATGTACATGGCGCATATGACGCTGATGACGGGGTCGTAATCGTAGTCGATGAGGGAGCAGAAGGAGCCCTCGATGCGGGGCCCGTGCGCCTTGACGCTCATGTTGGGCGGCCGCGTCGCCGGCGGCACCAGCTGGCCTACTGAGGACATCCTTACCGGCGCTGCACTCTATGCTTCCTGGTAAACAACGACAAACAATTAGTCCGCCGAGTAGTTATTTTTATAGCTAAAGCACCCTAAAGGGTACCTTAGGGAACCTAGGGTTGAGATCTTCCCTTCTCTAAGACACTTTCATTCCTCATTTTCTGCCCAATTGCATTCTGTGTTGAATGGCAAAACTTAACTTAACTCATTGCCTAAGTGAAGAAATGAAAATATTAAATATAATTTTCTCGAGTGGGAATTGAATGCACAGCTTGTCTCGATTGCCCGCGTCTTCAGATACAAATAGCCAAGACGAAGCAACACTGATACAAGTACAGTAGATTAATGTGATGTTATATGGTGTCCATAGCTTCCCTATTAATTAAAAACTAGTATGCAATGACCCAAACCAACTCTTAATTTTATAATATTTTATAATAGTACCTATAGATATAAATATTCAATGTGTACCTGAATCTAAAAACGAAAATGTGATTACTATAGTTAAACAGCTATCAAAATCTGTAAATCTTACTATTAAAGATAATGAAATTGCGCACTGTACGCGTATTGCAAAAATAAATCCAAAATCGACAAGACCAAGATCAATTATAGTTCAACTAAGCACTCCCTTAGTACGGGACCAAATCCTAGCCGCTGTGATCAATTTTAATAAAAATAACCCATTAAACAAACTAAACTCTTCTCATCTTGGTATGGCGGGAAACAAAGTTCCTGTATATGTATGTGAACATCTATCAACGGCAAATAAATCTCTTCACGCTGCCGCTCGCAAAAAAGGAAAAGAGTTGAACTACAAACATATTTGGGTTCGAAATGGGCGTATATTCATGAGAAAAACTGACGACAGCGATTACAAAATTATTAATAACATGGACTTTCTAAATAAACTAACTTAATATTTCTAATTATAGAATGCATGCAATCATATATGCCATCACATAAAATGTGTACACTAAATATTTATTATCAGAATGTAAAAGGTCTTCGTACAAAGACACATGAGTTCTTTAGAAATGTAACCTGTAATAATTACGATATTATTGTTATAACTGAAACTTGGTTAAAGAGTGGTG